>JANAVB010033015.1:12336307-12643022 GCA_029216955.1 Iris pallida | reverse complement strand
TTATCTTTGCTTGGTGGTCGTGTAATGGTGGGCTCCCACTCCAAGACCGACTGCACTTTTTTAGGCAGTTGCGCACTACACGAGAGGATTTTATTATGGCCAATGGGCATTTCATTTGTTGTTTTGTTGAGGGCCATTACATTGTCACAAAAAATTCATTATTTTTATATCTAAAATATTTTAAAAAAAATATGTTAGGTGCATCGCAATCAACTACTAAAAAAATCTAGTATATATAAACCTCCGTTGTATGTATTTCAAATTATTTGGAAAGTGTAAACAATATTTTTTTTTTTTTTTACTACCTGAAAAAATTAAAGTACTTTAATTTTCTACTACTTGAAAAAAAAAACAGCCACTACTTAATTTTTTTTCTATACGTAATTACGTAACTACCCATGTTAAATTTAACAGAAAATTTCATCCGAATTGATGAAATTATAGGTATTTGCGTGAACGGGACGATTTTGCAAAATTTCAAAGTCAAGGACACAACTCCAAGTGAGTTGGAGTCTCCATATGGAGACTCCAACTCAATTGGAGGCGGGCTCCAAGTGAGTTGGCGGTTTGGGGGGGGGGGGGGGGGGGGGGGGGGGGGGGGGGGGCTCCAACGGCTAGTTTCCATTCTTCTTTTCTTTCTTTCTCCTTCTGCTGTTTCAACGGTTACTTTCTAACGGCTCTATTAAAATTCACCTATAAAAAGCACATGGAGGACTCAATCCTCACAACTCACTCACTCATATTACTCACTCTTCCTATACTCACCAGCACACATTCATCAAGTTCTCCATTCATCAAGTTCTCCAAGAAACTTCTGATCAATCTCTAGCAGTTGCCTCCTTCGATTATGGATCGTAGCGTAAGAATATTATGTTCGCACGGAGGTAACTTAAATGGGTTAGATAAGAAGGTGGAGAAACTCAAATTTTTCAGCTTATGAAAGTATTACTTTTGAAAATTTACGTAATCTTATTATTCAACGTTGTTCTATTAATTATGAATTTATTTAAAGTTTGTTTCTAATTGTAGATGTTTTTTAATAGATAGTGATGAAGCATGCAATTATGTGTTTTGAAATTAATTCACAATCACGCTATGTAAATATTTTTGTTATTCAAATAGCCACAACTTTGATAACAGAAATAGTCAATATTTTGCGGGTGGTAGTTCTTCCCAACAAATTGTTCCATCTTTTCAACAAAATCAATCATCAGATGAATCCGACGCTGATAATGATGATGAAGACGACGGAAACAGTGATGATTTAGTTGAAAATATGGAATATGACTTAGATGATAATACAGATAATGCTTTCACCCGTGAATTAGTTATCGGTCAAGAATTTTCTTCTCGTTCTGAATTTAGAAGTTTGTAAGTAATGTTGCAATTGAACATAATTTTAGTTGTTCAGCTAGTACTATGAACAATTCTCGTTGAATTATATATTGTGATCAACCGAACTGTAATTGGAGAGTATATGCCATATCCATTGGAAATGGAAACATAGTAAAAATAAGTACATTAGAAAGTCACCATTCCTATTTAGTGGACTTACAATCGGACGTCATCGATTACCTAGCGCTGCATGGATTAAGAGCAGGATAATTGATATAATTAGAGATAATCAGTCGTATAGCGCATTACAGATAGTTAAAGATATATTTAGAGAACATCGTGTACATATTACTTATTCCAAAGCATGGAGAGCCCGAGAGATGTCCTTAGCCGAAATAAATGGAAGTTATGTTGAGGCTTATGGTAGTCTTGAGGAGTACGGTTTTAGAATTTTGGAGACAAATCCTGGTAGTAGATTTTATCTACAAACAGCAGAAGACAATAGCTTCCAAAGAATATATATTTGTTTTAAGGCGTGCATTGACAGCTTTTTAAGAGGTTGTTTACCGGTTATTAGTACTGATGCTACGTTTCTTTCATCTAAATATCAAGGTATTTTATTTATTGCTTGTGCACATGATCCAAACTACCAGTTATATCCAATTGCATATGCTGTTGCTGAAGGTGAAAACACTGATTCTTGGTCTTGGTTTTTAAATGCGTTAAGAATTTCTTTTGAAAGTTCTTCTATAGAATGGAATAGGATTTCTTTTATTTCTGATAAGCAAAAAAGTTTAATAAATGCGATGCGTGTTGTTTTTCTGAAATCACCCCTTTTTTTGTATTCAAAATTTCAAACAGAACATGAAACAAATTGCGAGAGAAAAAACTTTTCAAAACTTATTAGATTCGCTTGCTAGATCGTACAATCCGACAGATGCAGAACATTTGTTCGATATCATTAAAGCCGAGAGAACATGACATTGTATGATTGGCTTATTGGTGTGAACGATGAAAATCGTCGTTTTGAACATTGGATTACAGCGTATGCTCCTTGTCCCAGATTCGATATTAACACTTCTAATCTTGCTGAATGTTTTAACAATTGGATTAAGAAGTTACGTGAAAACCAATAACGACACTTCTCGATGGTATTAGAGCCAAGATTATCACACTTCGTGAAAAGAATAGAAACGCTGCTGAAAAGATAGAAACAAGTTTTTGTCCGAGAATGTTGAAAAATATGGCTAATATTATCAAAGAAAGAACTCATTTAGAGATATTAGCATTTGATGGCTATACATATGAAGTGATGGATCGTGCAACAAGTAGAACATACGTTGTACGGTTAGACGATAGTTCTTGTACATGTGGTAGATGGTATCATACTTATTCCATGCATACATGTTTGTTTTGTGTGTAGATATTGTAATTTTTATATTGAAAGATTTATCATTCACTATTTTCAACTGCGAACTTATGAAATGTATATGAAGCAAAGATGGAACCAATTCCCGTCCCTACCAGATTCAAGCACCCTTGGTAAGAAGAGAAATTGGAGTACCATCGGTTTGACGTAAAGCCGGCAGACCAAAGAAGAATCGTATAAAATCTCGGGAAGAATCGACACGAGAACTTCGTTGCAGTAACTGTGGTGCAATGGGACACAACCGAAGAAGATGTACCAGCCAGCCAAGAGAGTGATGCAAAGACAAGAATTCAAAAGTTCATTTTACTGCTACAACCCAAAGACAATAGTTCAAGAGTTCATTTTATCATACTTGTTTGCATACAAGAGTTCAATTTACTACTACTACTACTTAAAGACAAGATATTGTAATTTTACTACAACTTTTTTGCAATCTATCTAGATCTTCGAGTAATTTTACTACAACTTTTTTGCAAGAGTTCATTACCTCACTATACTGCAATGTATCAAATTGTTCACGATAAAGTGAGACAGTCTTGTATTGACAATGTTGTTGATCTACAACATCCGTCGACCAACGCATAGCAACAGGAAAGACTCCAAGATTACTAGTTATACTGGTAACCGGTCTACCATTATGAAGTGCTCGTACGACCAGACCTACAACAAATATAGTAAAAAATTAGTACAAAGTAAATACAATGAAATACAAATACTCATGCGAGTCTTCTTACCTGAACAAGTGACATACATCCACAAATACTCTTGCGGGTTTTCATAGTAACAAATTCAGTCAGCATTGCGTAGAGATATGCTAAAGCAGCAGCTCCCCATGCATGACTAGTCGGTTTGGTCAAATCAGCTAAAAATGGTAGAAGTCGCACATTAACCGTATTTTCATTTGCGTCGGGAAAGAGAATAGCACCACATAAAGCGAGCAAGTATGCTCTAGTACACTGAATAATCTGAAAAAAAAGAAAGCAAATCTTTTACTAAATACTAAATAAATCCTTACAAATATTATTAATTAAAATACGTACCCGTATATCATCTACGACAACCGTCTCGTTGTCCATGGTGCAATTTAAATCCATAAAGTTTCCACGAAGCCATGAAAATGTGACATAACTGCTATCTCGCAGATCCGATGGAGGCATAACTCCGAGATAAGTAGTAATCAGATTAGATTGAGTAGATTGTTGGTTGAAATATATTGAGTCTCCTGTAATAGGCAATCCCAATATGTTTGCGACATCACATAACGTGATCGTCATCTCCCCTACTGGAAGTTGGAAAGTGTTACGTTCGGGCCACCAACGTTCAGCAAGACTTAAAATAAGATGAACGTCGTGAATGAAAAATTTAATTTGGTCTAAATATTGAAACCCGAAAGATTGGACCAGGGCCTTTTGGGCGTCATTTAAAACTCATGTTATATCGTCTCTCTTTCCGCCAATTTTCATGCTCTCGGAGACGTAATTCCCGATCATGATCAAATAACTGTTAAAATTTTCAAAATTAACATTTAAAATGTTTTAGATAACTACTAACTAAAATGGACATTTCCACAATTTAATTAAGACAACATAGTAAAAACAGGACAATCGACCTAATATATTATTTATTAAAATTATTGAAATAAAATAAATTACCTCTCCAGTAAATATTTTATCGAATATATGATTTTTTCGTTGATTCTTAATCAACTCCGTAGTCGGTCCACCGGAAATACGACCATCATTTTCGTTCGCCATCTGCTGTGATTGTGGAGAAATGAGAGATCAAAGCTTGGTTGGGATTCTAGAGAAGAAGACGAGGAGAGCTGAGTTGAGTTTATGAAGAATATGAGTGTAACTTCCAAAATCATGTTTGGTAAATTTGAGAATTTTCTAATAATTTCTTGATTGTCTTATTAATCATTTTCGGAATTATATATATTAACTTGTAAGAAAATTCAGTTTTGTTAGGTTGTTTAGTGTCCAATTCTGCATAATGTCTTATTTAGCTAAATAGGATTAGTAAATATTTATGGACTAATTAAATTGCTTAAACCAATTTGACACTGGGATATATTAATGGTTTATATTTTAATTCTAGCAAAGTCCTGTTAAGCCTATTTATGGTTAAGAGTATGGTTAGATTTAAATATGTAGTTAGCTAATTTTGTGATTAGTATTAACTAATTTTTGTACTTAATCAAATCTGCTAGAATTTTTAGTGAAGTTCTGTTTTAAATACTGTTTGAAATTGAACTTTTAAAAGTCTGTTTATATTTTAAATTTCAATCTATTTGGAACTGAAATTTATTTTGAATTTAAAATTTCTGATTGAAACAATTTGAGTTTGATTTTCAGAAAACTATTTGAATTTTTAAAATATCTGGTTCTATTTTGAAAAGTTGTTAGAAATCTAGAATTTGGAAGTGTTATTAATTATTTTAGTTTGCCCACATATCTACATATAATTACTGCTACTGCCACTGTCCAATTAACCCCAGATCTATAATTTTACTAATGTGCCATTTCCCCGCACACACAGCCACACTGATTATTTTATTATAAATATCACTGTTTCCAATACACGGACATATCACATCATCACCTGACACTCTCTCTACAATTTCTCTCCTCTCTGTCCACTCTCATTTCTCGGGAACCGAGCCACCGCACCATCGCCGGAGACCGGCTGAGCACAGCTGCGCACCACGCGTTGAAGCCGAGCTCTCCTCCGACCGTTCGCCGCCGAGCTGGATCTAGCCACCGAGCAACCGGATCTGAAGTCCTCGGGGTCGACATCACGTCGCCGCTGCGCCCAGGCCTCGCCGTGGCTTCGTCGAGACGGATCTGCCCCGCCACCAGTCCAGACCCTCATCTTCACCGAGCTCCACTCGACGAACCACCAAGGCGATCTCTCCAGCCTTCAGTCATTCCAACACCATCGGTCGCGCCGGATCCAACGTACACCGCCGCTACCAGATCATCTCGCCACCACGCGGTCGAGTCGCCGTTGTTGCCGGGGTCATCGCCGACCGGAGCGCCCACCGAAGTCCGCCGCCTCTTCGACGACGGATCTGCCGAGGTCCTCGATCTCGCTACATCCTCGGAGCCAGCACTGATCGGGACTGGATCGTCCCAGGCCACCGCTGACACGATTCTCGAAGTGAGCTTCTTCATCACCTTCTTCTTGACCCCTTCTCTTGATTAGCTGTGGAGGTCTGAACTTTGGGCTGGGTTTCCAGTTAGAAATTACTGATGAGTAGAGAGGAGTGAGAACAGTGTGAGGAAGAAAAAAAAAAAGATTAGAGGAGTGGGATTTGCTTGGTATTCGGAAATGGGTTGAAGAAGAGGAGCCTCGGCTGCTCTTCTTACTGATGAGTAGAGATGAAGAATAATGGGAAGGGGAAGGAAGAAGGAGAATGGGTTTAGTTAGTTGGAGTAGAGTTCAGTTTATGAATGTTGGAGTTGGAGAATGTAAATTAGTGGTCGGCTGGATTTATTTATGGGAGAGAAAGTATTGATGGAGTAAGTATAGAGTAGGTGAGTTTTGAGTAGGAGTAATTGTGAGAAGAAAGAGATTGAAGGGGGGGGGGGGGGGGGGGGGGGGGGGGGGATTTTACTTTTGCTGAGAGTATAGTGAGTGGGAATTAATTGAAGATCATGTGATGTGAGCCCTCGGGTCTCTGATATGAGTCCTCGGGTCTGTAGAGGAGAATGGGGACGTATGAGTAGGAATGAGGGAATAGGTCAGTAGGTTCTGGTTGCGTGTATAGCTGTATTGAGGAGTCACTAGACTCACCACTTGACCGAAATTTGGAGAGAAGCTACTGCTTCCTCTCTCTCTCTCTCTCACTCACTAGTTTTAATGTTTTTTTTAGAAGCATTGAGTGCTGTGCTTTTCTCGAGTGCAGCACTTTTCTCGGGTGCAGGTACAGCACCTTAAGTGTTGTGCTTAGCTTCAATGTTTATATTATTAAATTTTATGTATATTTTAGTCTTGTCACTATTACACTATATAGTGATGCTTGGCTTTATTATTATGGGTATTGTGAGGAGGATCATTATTATTGATCTGTTGTATTTAAACTATAAATTAATATTTTTAAATTATTCTGGATTAAACTTTGCTTGTAATTTTAAATGAATAAATACTACTTTGTCTATTAGCATAAAATAAATATTTTGTAAATATATAAATTCATATCTTATTATTAGTGGTTTGCAAATCATTCAAAAGGATTTTGTCTACCTAATATTATTTTGCTAATAAAATGTTTCTAGTATTTAAAAGTGATATTATTATTATTTGATAAATCATGTTATCAATATTTTTCATAGTAATTAGTTAGTTTATGGTTAATAAAAGTATCTTCTAAACATAAATGTCTTTTGCAAAAACTAGTTTAAATATTTCTATTTTCTTGATAAATAATTTTAGTAAATAAAAATGTTTCTAAAAGTTATAGAGCTATAATATATGTTGATAGCTATTAGCTAATATGGATAATAGTTTATTGTGATAATTGTCATAGTGAAAACCCTAATAAATTGTACAAATATTATAACAGGTGATTCATTAAACCATGCAGTACTACTCTCGTGCAACCAAACCGAGGCAAGTACACTGACTTGACTTGTACCTTGTTTTCTGTTTATCTTCATGTGCCATGTTCTCATATCTGACACGAATTACACACGATTGTCTTGTGCCATTGTTCATTGCTTGTGCGTCATTGTTCATTGCGGGATTGGGGAAAATATTAGTTTTGTGTGACCACACCCAACATAGGTATTGAAGATAGCCTAATCGTACACGTCACGTACGATGAAGCCGTACCATGTAGAATTGACTCATTGATGATTGTTCCTAAGCGGTCACACATTAGTTTTAATATTTCAAATTGTCACAATTGCATCATTGATTGTCGTGATTGACTGCCTTATACATTGATAGCCGTGTTCATTGTCTAGCATTTGATTGTCATCCTTACCTGCAGTTTACATTTCATTTCTGGTACCACAGTTCAGTTTCATTCATGTTCTAGTTTTCTGGTATTCTGGTTTCACTTGTACTCTGGATCACAGATTACATTGTATATTGTCTAGTCATGGTTGTACTTTGCTCTTTTTCTGACAGGATCGTTGCAGGTTTACTTGATGGGTTGTACCTCCTCCATGGGCCAGAGCCCGAAGCCAGGATAGAGTTGTACCTTAGGATGGACTTAGAATTTCAGAGTTATTGTTAGGTCTTTTCTTAGATTTTTTGAGGATTTTCATGTTTGTATTAAGGATTTCAGGTTTGTATAAATTTATTCATGTTACCGGATTTGTCTCGGATGATATTGTATAAATAACTTGTGGATTGTGGTGATTCTGGGAACGTTTATAGCAGCTGTGATGGTTTATATTTTCTTGTATCTTTGAGTTTTTCTTAGAATGTACAGCTTACTTCGTCGTGCCATCGACGAAGGCTGGACGTGTCCGACTCGTATTCGATTTTCGGGAGCGGGTCGTGACATGTTTTTAGTGGTGGCCTATAAGGTCTATCCTAATGACACTTAGGCTATAAGTGTTATTGGGGGACCAGCGAAAGCTAAGGAAAACTCATCACAGCATAGGATCCGTGGAAAATAGTTAAGGGTATAGTTTTACTAAGTTGCTTATTATCCTGTAGTTAGGCCTATCTAATTAGTTTTCTGTTTTACAGGGTGGTTTAGACACACAACACTAAGGTTATCAATTTTTCTGCACTTTAAACTTCTGAGGTTATTTCCTATATGCATTTTGCTAGTTACTAGTTGATTACTAATAGCTGATTTATCTTTAGATTTTCTTGTAGCACGTGGAATTTTCCTAAAATTTATTGTTATTCAAAAAACCTTGTTTCTAATTTGAGATTTTATTTCCTATGGAGATTTGTTTTTGTAGTTATTTTGTCTTACTGTTTGTGTTCTTATAAAACTTAATTTTCTAAAAAGCAGATATTTACATCATTTTTCATCATGATTATAACTTTTGGAATTTTTTGAATTTTCATAAACTCTTTTGAAATTTATGGACAAAGTTGAAAGAGTATTCAACGACCTACTATGGCGTGGCAGTTTAAATCATTGAGCCAAAGGTTCATTGCAGCCAGATGTATACTACACTGGCGGGGCATGAACTCTAGGCAATGTGATTTCAGATATATATGATTTCCGGATACTATTGAGACTGCATCCATGTTATATACCAAGCTTGATCTTTTATTGTCATTGACGATTTTACTAGGAATTATCTTGATTTGGCTATATTTGAATGTCGTAGTAGTTTTCAAAAATCATTTCGTTGTTCCTTATATAAATTTCTCTTTATTTTCTAGAATGTATTATGATCATGATAATGAACATATTATAATTTTGATTCCTAAATGGTTTGTCCTAAAACGATTTTATTGAATCTAGGTCATAATTTATGATGTCATTTTGTGCTATTTTATGCGTAAATTTGATTTTCTCATATTTAAGTTTTATCATGCCAAGATTTTAACCTTGATCATTTCTAGAAAATAATAATTTTAATAGTTGTATTGATTCATATCCTATGTTTCAATAATTTTTCAAGTTTTGTCAATCTTAAATGGTGGTTATTGATATTGAAATTTGGACGAAATTTTTGTAAGGTGGGTAGATTTGTAACTTCCAAAATCATGTTTGGTAAATTTGAAAATTTTTCTAATGATTTCTTGATTGTCTTATTAATCATTTTCGGAATTATATATATTAACTTGTAAGAAAATTCAGTTTTGTTAGGTTGTATTTAGTGTCCAATTCTGCATAATGTCTTATTAGCTAAATAGGATTAGTAAATATTTATGGACTAATTAAATTGCTTAAACCAATTTGACACTGGGATATATTAATGGTTTATATTTAATTCTAGTAAAGTCCTGTTAAGCCTATTTATGGTTAAGAGTATGGTTAGATTTAAATATGTAGTTAGCTAATTTTTTGATTAGTATTAACTAACTTTTTGTACTTAATCAAATCTGCTAGAATTTTTAGTGAAGTTCTGTTTTAAATACTATTTGAAATTTGAACTTTTAAAAGTCTGTTTATTTTAAATTTCAATCATTTTGGAACTGAAATTTATTTGAATTTAAAATTTCTGATTGAAACAATTTGAGTTTGATTTTCAGAAATCTATTTGAATTTTTAAAATATCTGGTTCTATTTGAAAAGTTGTTAGAAATCTAGAATTTGGAAGTCTGTTATTAATTATTTTAGCTTGCCCACAGATCTACATATAATTACTGCTACTGCCACTGTCCAATTAACCCCAGATCTATAGTTATTTACTAATGTGCCATTTCCCCGCACACACAGCCACACTGATTATTTTATTATAAATATCACTGTTTCCAATACACGGACATATCACATCATCACCTGACACTCTCTCTACACTTTCTCTCTCCTCTCTGTCCACTCTCATTTCTCGGGAACCGAGCCACCGCACCATCGCCGGAGACCGGCTGAGCACAGCTGCGCACCACGCGTTGAAGCGAGCTCTCCTCCGACCGTTCGCCGCCGAGCTGGATCTAGCCACCGAGCAACGGATCTGAAGTCCTCGGGGTCGACATCACGTCGCCGCTGCGCCCAGGCCTCGCCGTGGCTTCGTCGAGACGGATCTGCCCCGCCACCAGTCCAGACCTCATCTTCACCGAGCTCCACTCGACGAACCACCGAGGCGATCTCTCCAGCCTTCAGTCATTCCAACACCATCGGTCGCGCCGGATCCAACGTACACCGCCGCTACCAGATCATCTCGCCCACGCGGTCGAGTCGCCGTTGTTGCCGGGGTCATCGCCGACCGGAGCGCCACCGAAGTCCGCCGCCTCTTCGACGACGGATCTACCGAGGTCCCTCGATCTCGCTACATCCTCGGAGCCAGCACTGATCGGGACTGGATCGCCCCAGGCCACCGCTGACGATTCTCGAAGTGAGCTTCTTCACTTCTTCTTGACCCTCTCTTCTTGATTAGCTGTGGAGGTCTGAACTTTGGGCTGGGTTTCCAGTTAGAAATTACTGATGAGTAGAGGAGTGAGAACAGTGTGAGGAAGAAAAAAAAGATTAGAGGAGTGGGATTTGCTTGGTATTAGGAAATGGGTTGAAGAAGAGGAGCCTCGGCTGCTCTTCTTACTGATGAGTAGAGATGAAGAATAATGGGAAGGGGAAGGAAGAAGGAGAATGGGTTTAGTTAGGGGCCTGTTTGGTTGGATGTAGGTGCTTGAAAGTGTGAAAGTGGGAGTTTCATGGGATTGTAACTCATTTGAGTTACAATACATTCCACCTTCCAAAAAGTGTTTGGTTGGCAAACTTTTTGTCCCCCCGCAAGTTGGCACTTGCAATGTAGTTTGTTTGGATGACCACTTGAAAGTGGCGTTGATGGACTTCGTGTGTTTGGTTAGGACATTGCAAGTGATATAATCACCCTCATGAAGAATGGTAAGGTTACCCACAAAAAAATTATGAAATTGACATGTTCCCAGCAAATTGATATCTATTAATAAATTTTTCCAGCCAATATGATACATGTTCCAAACAAATATGATACATGTTCCCAGCAAATTGATATCTATTAAATTTTTCCAGCCAATATGATACATTTTCCCAACAAATATGATACATCTTCCCAGCAAATTGACATGTTCCCAGCAAATTGATATCGATTATATGTTCCAAACAAATATGATATATGTTCGCAGCAAGATGACATGTTCCCAGCATATATGATACATGTTCCCAGAAATTAACACATGTTCACAACATATATGACATGTTCCCAGCAAGTATTCATGTTCCCAGCAACTATGATCCATGTTCCCAGCAACTATGATACATGTTTCCAGCAAATATGATACATCTTCCCAGCAAATTGACATGTTCGCAGCAAATATTACATGTTCCCATGACTGGGGAATGTTCCCAGCAATATGACATGTTCCCAGCAATATGATACAACGAAACAAAATCTTGTTCACAAGGACAATATGGGCTCAGAGAATGAAAACTGAAAATAAATAAAACTTGTTCAGGAGAACATTATGGGCTCAGAATGTCGCAAAATGTTCTTCGAAAAATATCATCATATGAAGAACATATCAAGAAAGAAAATTCCTCTGTACAAAATATAGGTCCGGCAAACCAATCAAATAGGATACATGTTCTCTGCAAATATGATACATGTTCCCTGCAAATATGATACAGAAAACCAGCAATATGACATGTTCCCAGCAATATGACATGTTTCCAGCAAATATTACATGTTCCCAGCAATGGGAAATGTTCCCAGGCATATGACATGTTCCCAGCAATATGATACAACGAAACAAAATCTTGTTCACAAGGACAATATGGGCTCAGAGTATGAAAACTGAAAATAAGCAAAACTTGTTCAAGAGAACATTATGGGCTCAGAATGTTGCATTCTCATATTTGCTGGGAACATGTATCATATGCACATTGAAACACAATTCATCATAGCCCATAATGCATTCTCATCATCGCCCATATATTATAAGAAAATAAGACCAACAATGGAACATCTTCCCAGCAAATATGACATCCTCCCCATTTTTGCTTGAAGTCCATGAAAGTGGAGAAGAGAGACTCTTGAGGAACCTGGAGAAGTGCTCGCTGGGTCCGCTGGGAAGATGTCATATTTGCTGGTTTTCTATATCATATTTGTTGGGAACATGTCATATTTGTAGGGAACATGATATAGAAAACCAGCAAGAATACATTTACTCTGCAAATATGATACATGTTCCCTACAAATATGATATAGAAAACCAGCAAGATGACATGTTCCCAGCAAATATGACATGTTCCCAGCAAATATTTAAATGTTCCCAGCAAATATTACATGTTCCCAGCAATGGGAAATGTTCCCAGCCACATGTAGGACATTATGGACTCAGAGTATGAAATCTGAAAAAAAATTAAAACCTGTTCAGGAGAACATTATGGGCTCAGAATGTAGCAAATTTTTCTTCGAAAATATCATCATACGAAGAACATATCAAAAATGTAAATTCCTGCGTAACATAAAATTGCCACATGTATCATATTTGCTGGGAACATGTCATATTGCTGGGAACATGTACTGTTATTTGTTTCACATTGAAACACAAGTCATCATAGTCCATAATGCATTCTCATCATCGCCCACATTATATAAGAACTGGAAGGAATAAGAAGATACAAGGAAATAGAAAGTGCCCCCAAATTCAGAAAAAATTGAAGTCACCAAGTTATGCATTGTCATCATAGCCCAATATAAGATTTCAAGAAATCAAAACTCATCACAGCCCATATATATGATTTCAAGAAAGCAAAACTCATCAAAACTGAAATCAGTTAAAAAAACCCAAACACAAGACTAAAAAAAAGTGATTGGCTCAAAGGATTCACCATCCCACTCATCATCGCCAATTTAAAAACTTGGCTACCTCCATCCATCACCAAATTGGTGGGGGAGGCCATCAAGTTTTGGTTCTCATCGTGGGGCACCTTCTTCATTTGTGTTGTCGGGACTGAAATGGCATTTTAGACTCAAAGGTTGCACCTTCCTCATCATGGTCTAAAACTAGGCTACAAGTTGGCTACCTCCGTCCATCACCACATTGGTAGGGGAGGCCACCAACTTTAGCTTGTAATTAGGATGCACCTTCGTAGCTCATTCGAAGACAACTCCTGCACCCAAACAGTACATATCCATTGTCATTACATTGTCATTACATTATAGGTGCAGACAAAAAGAACTTGGGTCTACACAAATAAGTTGGTTCTACATAAAATATATGCATACTAAAATCGATACAAGTAATGTTAGAAAACCCAAAGTGACAATAATGGCCGATGGGTGGCCATTGCACACTTCTTCCCCCTTATTTCCACATCGTTCATCCTTGTAATTAGAGTGGAAGTAACCCATTGCCTCCTCATAATCTCGGCACTTGAAATAACAAGCGCCTTTGAACCCATTCACTTGCATGTGACATTCAGGCCAGGTTGTGTACACCCCTGGCTTTCTTCCTTTCAAAACAACGTAGAACGACATGCTACAAAGATATGAAAAGCATAGATGAAGCATTGAATTAACAGAAAACAGCACCATGCTACAAAGATAGAAAATGCAGTCGATTGCTACAAGACTACTTGTCTTGCATGAAATTATGTAGCCATGCCCGATGGAAAATGTACTCTCGGGCAACCCTATAAACATTATTTTTTTCCAATATTTTTCCCAATATTTTTTTTCCATTCCAACATACGATACAAAATTTCATATGTAAAAAAAGTGACAGATCCATAACAAAATTTGACAGATCGACCCATTATGTAGTGATTTTTCCCCAATTTTTTCCCCTTTTTTACATATGAAATTTTGTCGAATAATGAAAAATTCGACAGATGTATAACAAATGACAGATTTATACAGGAAAAGAAATCGACAGATATTGGGGAGGAAAATCACATATGAAATTTGCCATATGAAATATTACAAATAATTGATTTATTTCCCAAATTTTTTGGGAAAAAATGACAGATCTATAAGCAAATATTAGAATCTAGTGATTTTTTCCCCAATATCCAATTATTTGCCATATGAAATTTTGTCGAACAATGACAAATTTGACAGATCTATAAAAAAATGACGGATTTATACTAGAGAAAACAAAATCGACAGA
Organism: Iris pallida; assembly: GCA_029216955.1. Taxonomy (NCBI): domain Eukaryota; kingdom Viridiplantae; phylum Streptophyta; class Magnoliopsida; order Asparagales; family Iridaceae; genus Iris; species Iris pallida. The sequence continues at coordinate 12,628,528 of JANAVB010033015.1, read as the reverse complement.
TATTGGGGAGGAAATTACTAGATCCATAAGAAAATATACAAGAAATGGAAGATCTTTGCCAAAAATTGTAGATCGGAAAAAATTGGGATGAAATGAGCAGAAAATTACTAGATCCAGAAAAAAATTTACTAGATTAGGGAGGAAAATCACTAGAGAGGGAGGAAAACCACTAGATACGGCAACGGACGGCGGAAGAGCGCACCCAGCGAGCACTTCTCCGGTTTCTCAAGAGTCTCCCTCCTCCACTTTCATGGACTTCAAGCAAAATGGAGCGGAACTCAAACAAGAGTTTTCGGAGGAGACAGGGACTGCGGAGCAGTCCCATCAACCACTTTAAGTCCATTTACTCAGCCGAACCAAACAATGAAACTTCCTTCACATCCGGTGAAACCCCACAAAAGTCCCCACTTTCACCTCAGTTGGACCCAACCAAACAGGCCCTAGTTGGAGTAGAGTTCAGTTTATGAATGTTGGAGTTGGAGAATGTAAATTAGTGGTCGGCTGGATTTATTTATGGGAGAGAATGGGGACGTATAAGTAGGAATGAGGGAATAGATCAGTAGGTTCTGGTTGCGTGTATAGATGTATTGAGGAGTCACTAGACTCACCACTTGACCGAAATTTGGAGAGAAGCTACTGCTTCCTCTCTCTCTCTCACTCACTAGTTTTAATGTTTTTTTTTGAAGCATTGAGTGCTGTGCTTTTCTCGAGTGCAGCACTTTTCTCGGGTGCAGGTACAACACCTTAAGTGTTGTGCTTAGCTTCAATGTTTATTAGGGATATTTTGTAAAACCTCCCCTAAATAATGGGCTAATTTGCGAAATACCCCCTAAAGATCTCGAATTGGTAAAACCCCTTTCCGTCAAGACGCTGTTTGATTTTGGGTGACGTGGCAATCCGTGTGTGTTATTAAGTAAAAAATAAAAGTTAGACGAAAATACCCCTGCGTACGTGGCAGGGGTCCTCCAACGGTCTTCTCTCTCTTTCTAACGGTCATCTTCTTCCTTTGCTGAACCTATTTATACCGATCATCTTCTTCCTCTCTCCAAATTAGCCCATGATTGCCTTGTACATTGATAGCCGTGTTCATTGTCTAGCATCTTGATTGTCATCCTTTACCTGCAGTTTTACATTTCATTTCTGGTACCACAGTTCAGTTTCATTTCATGTTCTAGTTTTCTGGTATTCTGGTTTCACCTTGTACTCTGGATCACAGATTACATTGTATATTGTCTAGTCAGGGTTGTACTTTGCTCTTTTCCTGACAGGATCGTTGCAGGTTTACTTGATGGTGTTGTACCTCCTCCATGGGCCAGAGCCCGACGCCAGGATAGAGTTGTACCTTAGGATGGACTTAGAATTTCAGAGTTATTGTTAGGTCTTTTCTTAGATTTATTTTAGAGGATTTTATCATGTTTGTATTAAGGATTTCAGGTTTGTATAAATTTTATTCATGTTACCGGATTTGTCTCCGGATGATATTGTATAAATAACTTGTGGATTGTGGTGATTCTGGGAACGTTTATAGCAGCTGTGATGGTTTATATTTTCTTGTATCTTTGAGTTTTTCTTAGAATTGTACAGCTTACTTCGTCGTGTCCATCGACGAAGGCTGGACGTGTCCGACTCGTATCCGATTATTCGGGAGCGGGTCGTGACAATGAGGATTACTTGAGATTATATTGTCACGACCCGCTCCCGAATAACCGGATACGAGTCGGACACGCCCAGCCTTTGTTGTTAGACACAACAAAGTAAGCTGTACCAATCTAGGGAAACTAACCAGATAATATGAACATGAATGAAATCACAGCATCTATATAAATGTGTCCCAACAAGAGTAAAGTACAATATCTGAATTTATTACATTCAAACTACTGAAAGAAGTATGCTAGTCTCAATACATGAAAAATAATAGGAAATACTAAAGAAGCACTAGGCTTCTGCAGCCTCTAGGTCACAAGCAGCTCCAGCTAGCTCAGCAGGAAAAGCAATATCCTGACCATAGTAAGTGTCGCATAAGGCCTCCATCTCACCTGCAATATATCCTATTCAGGAGCGGAGCAAGTACAATTCTAGGTAATGAACAAGACATCATGATATGAAAGTACGAGGAAACATAGAAAGTACAGAAAAGAACAGGTGAATAAGTACATGAAAGAAACAATGTAAAGTACATGAAAGAACATGGTATGTAAGAACATGAAAGAACATGATATGTAAGCACCTGAAAGAACATGATATCATGGAATCACAGGAAATAAGTACAAGGTATATCTCCTGAACATGTGTGTACTATATTTGAAATATAACTAAATATGTGACCGGCTAGGGTAAGCACATGAAAGCATATGAATGGACGGCTTAGGACCCGCGTGCACGATACGGGGTCTAAGCTAAACACACCTGAGTTGTTACTTGGGATTGGTCACATAAATAGTATATTTTCCCGCCCCAGATACAAGTAATAAGAACAAGAGAACATGAGCACCAGAAAGTACATGACGTGTTGCAATGTGTCAATCAAGGAAGCACATGATATATAATGAAAAGTACAAAACCATAGAGTGTACTTGCCTTGCTCCAGGAAAGTACAGGTAGGCAATAGAGCTAGATATCCTCCTGTAATTGGTAATGATGTGTACAAGTTGGTTAATAAACTGCTAATTCTAAATGGTTTATCAAAAGATTCTAATCACAAATAATCCTAATATAAACCTTAGTTCTATGGTTTCCTATAGAGTATCAATACTACTCACTATATTCTAGACTAACAAGAACTTTAAATAAAACTAAGTACATGATTTCTATGAGACAATGTTCAACAAGGTAAACTTTCAACAATGGTGGAGATTTCTTAATTTTTAAGGCCATGCTTATGCAACTCAAGTAATTGAGAAACTCAATTGCTAATCTACATAAATTTAGATTTAGCCATCCTATCTTAATAGGAAATACAAACCTAGTTATACTGCAAATACCTTGGTTAACCTTGAACTTTATTCTAGAACTTCATTCCTGGAATTCATTTCTGGATTCCTAAAATTTATAGGATTACATTCCTGATTAACACTGGAACACATGCCTGGTTAACACTGGAATACATTCCTGGTTAACACTGGAATACATTCATGGTTAACACTGGAATACATTCCTGGAATTCATGAGTCTACACAGGATTACATTCCTGAGTTATACAGGAATTCTTCCTGGGTTCCTGGGTTCCACTGAAATTATAACAAGTGTCTCAGATTTCCTGAGACACTAAAGTCTGAGAAATGAAACTTCTCATGTTCTCAGTCTTCCTGAGAACTCAAGTTTCTGATAATGAAACTCTCAAATCTCAGATTTCCTGAGACTCAATTCTCAGATTTCTTGAGTTTTCAAATGTCCAGGTTTCCTATTTACCAAGTTCAACCATCTAAACTAAGTGCAATAGGTTAAGGTGATAGCAATACAGTAGGAGTGTAGGATACTGCAAAATGTATTCATGCCACTCAGTCCCAAACAGGACAGTTATTGCTTCCCAAACAAAACATCCCCTGCTAACAGTTTGCAAATTCCTGGACTACACAGGAACACACTCTGGGTTTACACTAAACAAATCCTGATTTGAACTGAACTCTCATATCCCAGATTTCAGAGTCTCTCAGGTTTTCTGAGACACACATTTCTTAAGAGTCTCAGATTACCTTGAGACTCTCAGGTCTCCTGAAACAATCTGGACTGAAATGTCCCAGAGTAACATTGAACCTTCAAGTGTCTCAGATTTCCTTAGACACTCAATTTTCAGGTTCCTGCACTCTCAACTCTCCAGGTTTTCCTATTTCCTGTTTACATCCTCATGATACACCCTGGTCAGTCCTCACTCGAATTGGTATATATACCAAGTTAAACCCAAGACTGAATAATTCCTGGATATGCCAGGACTAATGTGCAGTCTAACAATATGGTAACTCAAAGATATACATAATACTAGGATGACAGCCCAGATTACTCATTCAAAATGAAGTATCAATTAGAATAGAATTCCTAACTGATCATCATCAATCCTGAATACCCATACCCTGTGACATAAGCTCTCAGGCACTGGCTTCAGAATTTTAAAACTGAGAATAAGCATGGCTTGAAAGAACACATAAACTCAGGTAATAATCCTATTCAAGCTTCCATAAGTCAACATTTAAACCAACTGGAAATGGATTAAGCATTCCCATATAAGGGCTGGAAAAATGAGTAAGTTTATCTACCATGTCAGCTAACTTGCAGGAACTAAACACAAAAGTAGAATATGAGAATTGATAAATACAACTGATGGTTCTCAAACTATTTGAATTCATGTTTAGTCATTGCAAGCATGTCAACAGGACTGAACCCATCTTTTACACAATAAGACATCCCAGGTTCCTCCATTCACTGATAAACAAAGTCCATCCTCCATGCACTTGATGCATTACTACCAAAGTTTATGAATCTAATCAGTAGCAGAACTTCAAGACTGAAATCAACCGTCCTATTCCTGACTATGACAATCCAATCATCAAATAAAAAGTGTCACGACCCGGTCCCCAAATACTTGGGTCGAATCGGATCATGCCCAGCCTGCACCGTTGATGAGACGGCAACAGTAAGCTGTAATCCATATGCAGGTAAATCAACAACAAATACTAAGATTGCCATAACTTTTATTTAATCGATAACTTAAAACTTGTTCTGATACAAAAGATCCATAAACTGAAAATTAACAAAGATCAAACTAAACTCTCAAAGACTAAAGCAGAATCTATGGAGACGCCACTACATCATCATCAGCTGGTAGTACCGCCGGGTACAGATCAGGATCATAATAACTGTTAATCAGCAGCTCCGGGTCGTCAGCAGAACCTACGGTTATCCAGTCAGGAAAGGAGCAAAGTACAATTTATGCTAATCTTGACAATTAATTTAACAATAAAAATCATGCACTTTTAAACAGTTTTGAAGATAAACAGTTTTGCAATAGTTACAGTATTGTGACGTGAATAGGCAATGTATATGACCGGCTTGGGTTGTACAGTTGTATCCTATTGATACGATATGGCTTATCCCCGTGTGTGTGAGGGGTAAGCTAGCACAGTTGTTATACTAGTTTGGATGTGGTCATAAACATTACTCTACTCCTCCAGTCCCCAACAGTACAGTCAATACTCCCGAAAGAGTTCGCGTTTAAACAATGGTTTAAAATTGCAGTGAAGTGATTATTAAATAATTGTAATCAACATAAATGTACTTGCCTTAAAATTGATCGAACTGAAGAGTTGATACTTCGGGTTGATGGTCAAAAACTTCCTCGAAACCCTACATTCGAAAATCTGTCTCAGAACCAAACTATTCAGAACTGTCACACTAGTTGCAATATCTAGTTGTTTCCTAGTCAAGTTTTAATCTTGTTTTAACTAATACAACAAAAGCGCTTATTAGTGCGTTGACATTAAGAACATTCAATTTATATTTGATTTTCGGAAAAAAACTTGTATTTATCAAGTTATTTATAAAACTTGGTATTTATCCATTATGATAAAATATACTTTTCCTGTTAACGAGAAAATACATGAATTTCTATTTAAAAATTTATAACTTAATTTTCTAAGTGACAAAACAATTATTATTATATTCTTTTAAAATAAATAATTTGTCATTTATACTACGTTCCTATGACTATAATCATCCAGAAAATAAAAGAAAGACAAAATTAAAACCTAAGTTATTACAATCTCACACCCAGAATAATTAAATAGGCTTATGCCTTTACATTCCCAAGAATTAAAATAAGAGAAAATTCGTTAGTCCTGTAAACCGCCTACAAAATTAAATATAAATAATTCTAATTAAAATATAAATATTATTGAGTCTCAGAACTGGTCCAATCGTCATTTAATAGCTAATGCCTCAACGCCCGGACGAAACCGGTTTCGTTTGCAGTTAGCCAGGGCCCATTGACCAATACGGTCGTCGCCCAAATAAATCCAAAAATAGTATTCTTTTCCGAAATTCATTTTAAAATTATATAATCAAATTTTTATAGAAATTTCGGCAGCATTTCCTCTATTTTCGGGATAACCCAAAACTGGAAAACGTGCCAATTTTTCCTGCAAAATAAATCCCAAACCAGGGATACCCCAATATAACCACAAAACTATTTTTCGAAATAAATTCGAAGTCCTGAAATGTTATCGGAACTAACAGAATCCTTTCCGAAGAGTTCTCGAAAATTCCGAGAAAAATCACAGAACCAGGTTCTAACCCAAAATAATATCTATAATCACAGAATTACTTCCGAAGCAAAACCAACAGAAACTAACCAAGAACCCAAAATTCCGAATTCCCGAAGGAATCGGTGGACCAGTTTTTCATCATAGACTAAGAGGAAACTATGGGACTATCCAGAAGTTACCGAAATCGAAGGAATCCGAAGTGATGCATCGGACTCGGAATACGCAATTCCGCGGAAAATGGAACCGAACTCGGAATCGGTCAACTCCAAACACACCCGAGATTGGCTATTCAGCACTGCGCACGGGTCAGGACTGGTCGGCGGGGCACGGCCACGCCTAGGAGCGGATCCGACGGAAACAACACCGGGAAACCCTCGAGTCGGGGCGGTGAAGGCGGACCTTCGGTCGCCGGCTAGGGCACGTTTGGGGACGGCGCCTGGGTTCGCAGGGATTGGCGACGAGATGTCGGCCTGGAGGGCGGAGCCGCGTCGGAGAGGGCCGGCGGAAATAGTTCGGCGGTCGGATGGCCGAGATCCGGCGGTGAGGAACGCCGTGGGGAGCTTGGCCGGAAATGACTAGGCTGGGTTGTGGGAAGAAGAGGGTTTGATGAGGAGGATGAAATAAAGGGTTTATATATAGGAGAAAACCTGGAGTTACAGAAACGAAGAGTTGCTGCGGTTTCGGAATGAAGTCTGCGGCCATGAAAGCCATCAGTTATTCTCTAGCCGATCGGCCATAGCCAACCAGTAAGAAAAGAAAAGTCATGCTTCCTTAAGAAGGAGGGAAGGTACAGGTGGTATTAAAGAAGACTTTTTTTTTAATAGGTATTAAAATTGAATTATAACTAATGAATTTTTAAGAAGAAAAATTGGGCTTGGGAATGGGTTTAAGAATAATGGGCTTTAGGAAAATGACTTTGGGTTTCAAATACTTGGGCTAAACAATTATGGTGGGCTAAAAGAAAATATTAGAAAAAAACTATAAATAATTTTCTTTTGGAAAAATCTAACTAAACATTACAAAAATAATTTTTACTTTCAAATTGGGTTTGTGTCTGGTCAGACAGTCAAAATCAAACTCCAGAAAAAATAATACTTATTTTCTAAAAAAAATGATTTTTCATAATTAACAGGTTTAATTAAATATTAAATACTATTTAACCTAACTAGAATAATTTATAAACACAATATTTAATTAATTAGAGAAAATACGATTTTTAACAAAATTTCCAGAATTAATTAATTAATTAATTAATTTAAATAATGAACTAAAAATTACGGGTTTCACAAAAAGAAATCAAGAGAAAGGAATGTACAGCCAAGGATAGAAATATTGATTTACTGCTGAAATCCTAGACTGTCTCAAAGTCAGGACAATATCTCATTCTAAATCAGATTACTACTATCCCTACAATTCTTAGGTCCCACCCAAAGACTCAATTCCCATTCTAACAGTTCACTCCTATGCATTCCTTAGCATCAATCGAAATCAGAGAATTAGAAAATACAATAACTCATTAAGACATGTCCTGCATCAATATTTCCAAACCACCTACTCGTAAAAATACTGAAATTGAATAATATGCAGGGATGAGGGATATTACCTGATGATTACTGCCACAACACAAATCTGAGCCTCAACCTCACAATCAACTCAAGCTAACTCAATTGTATGGATCCAGGATTTCTGAACAGGGAGTAAACAGAGATAGCATAGCACTTGTAAGTTCAATGGGGGATCCTTCACAATCTAGTACCAAACAGTAGGTGACAGGATATGGGAATCAAAATGAAATCAAAGTACTCACACAATTGATTATGCTGAACGATCGAGAATCGATTATTCTTGAATAATTTCAAGATCAGAATCTCAGATCTGAGTGAATTGAACAGGAATAGATCAAGATCTTAATAGATTCGAACCAAGGAAAAATTGATTGACATGAATTTAAATCAAGAAGATTAGATCATTCAATCCCTTACCAAATCGATTTCCAGAGTATGAGGGACAGTAAGAATCACTGTAGATCCAGAGATCGAGATTCCTAACAATGGTTTGTAAAGGAAAAAGGAAACGATCAGCTAGAGTCATCTACTCACTCAGAGATTTCAACAATTTGTAAGAGGGAAATTCACCTGGTTAGCACCTACGTCGAGCCATCCTGCGCCAACGATCAACGTAGCTATGGCTAACCTCCTTCCCCTTCGACTCTCTCTCTCTTCTTTCTTAGATTTAGAAATACGCGGAGCTCTGAATGATGAGGAAAAGAACGGTGCAAATTTGAGGTTACTTATAGACGGTTAGGAGGATCGATGGATCGCGAAGGAGTGAGAAAGCGCGGGAAAAGTAAATTTCTTGGCAGAAAGCACATGGCTCAGGTGATTCCCTAATAACCGATTTTTGAATTTAAAAAGGGTTTTGATTGAATGCTCGGTTAGGCTGAATGGAAAGAGGAAGTTGTTCTCCTCAGGAATTAATAGGTTAGATCTTGGGCCTCCCAAAATGGGCTTTACCCATTGGAAGAAATTTATTAGAGGCCACTGATTCTAAATGGATTAAATCCCAATGGCTAACTAATACATATGAATATAGTATAAATTAAATTATTTAAAGAATCTCTAAATAGTTTAAATCTCATATAAAATATTTGAAATTTTCAAATATCAGGAAAGTGGAGTTACATATATAGAGGGAAGGTAGCCCACTGTTTTGAAAAAACAGCGGCAACTCCCACCCCCTGAATTGGAAACAATAGGCAGCCTCCCCCCCCCCCAAACAATAGGCAGCCTCACAAAACAATGGGCAGCCTCTCCCACAAAAAATAGAAGAATGAGAAAGCAGAAGAAGAAAGAAAGAAAGAAAGAAAGAAAGAAGAAAGAAAGAAAGAAAGAAAAGAAGAAAAGAAAGTAGGCATTGGAGCTCCCCCCCCCAAAACCGCCAACTCATTTGGAGGGCCGCCCTCCAAGCCTCCAATTGAGTTGGAGTCTCCATATGGAGACTCTAATTCACTTGGAGTTGTGTTCTTGAAAAAAACAACCACTCCTTAATTTTTTTTCTATACGTAATTACGTAACTACCCATATTAAATTTAATGAAAGAACAATTTTAATTAGTAAATATATAAGAATATTTTTGGACCAAATTTTAATGAAACTTTTTTTATTTTATAGTAGTATATAGACCATTCTTCTTCTTTTCTAAATTTCTTAACTTTAATTCTATATATTTTTGTATCTCCATTAATAGAGTGTCGAAGCTTCAGAATCGAAATAGTCCTCATTTGGGACGACTAAGGACTGTAAAATTTAGTAGTTCTAATATGCATAGAATTGTCAAAATTTTGACAGGTCCAATTTATTAGAGGAATTTTGACAGTTCTAACCATTGAGATCTATATCATCTTGACCCTCATTTTCTTCACAACCAAACAAAGACCGTACTAATGACTTAATCACACTTGTGCATAGTGTAAATTACACAGATTAACAAACCATGTTGTAATTTGTGCAAATATAAAATTCATACAAAAATCCTGCATAATGAATATAAAATGCACCAAAGTACACCAAAGTTAGCAAACTTAATTTGGAAAATTGATCAAAATATTTATAAGCTGCTCACATTTGTCTAAAATAAAACACGTGATCGCCTTCCAGGAATTCGAGGGATCGTCGATGGATATCTGCGTAGCTTTTCTGTCGACTCTGTGTAATCTTTAGACTTTCTCGAATGAGCCTGACCTTCTGCACGGTCTGTTCCATCCGCTTCGGACTAAGAATCTGTCGCTCCCCTACTTCATCCCAGCAAATTGGTAATCTGCACTTTCGTCCGTACAATAATTCGTACGACGCCATCTGAATGCTGGATTGGTAGCTATTGTTGTATGCAAATTTCGCTAGTAGTAGATGAACGTCCCAGCTTGACTTTAAGTCTATCGCATAGAGCCATAACATGTCTTCAAGAATTTGATTTACACGTTCTGTTTGGCCGTCGGTTTGAGGATGGTATGCAATTGTCACGCCCCAGAACCAGAATACTGGAGAGTAGAGGAACAGACACAGCCAGCTACATACATTGGAGTGCAGCACACTTTGCAATACACTCACGGCTGTCTAGAAGCATGAGGGTTAATCTACAATCCGTCAGTTTCTTATTGTCAAGGACAAGCCTAATGTCTCAATCTCAAGCAAGCAACTAAAGGTTATGTCACGACCCGATCCCAAGATACTGTGTCACGACCCACACCCTGATTAGGGGCACGAGAACGTGGGTACGTCCAGCCTACGCCGCAGTGTCGGTGGTAGAACGCTGTATAGGTCATCTATAACAACTAACATCTAACAATAAGATATATAAACCTGTCATCTCCGCACGGAGGTATAACATAACATCTCAACTCTATATCTCAAACAAAAGTCTAGGAAAGATAAAGATAGAACATGATATGGAATCAGACGAAAGAAAGAAACTGAAATATAAATAAAGTTATCACACTACACAAAGTAGATGTCCAACACAAATAAGTACAAAACCTGAAATATAACTAAGTCACAACTAACAATCGAAACAATTCGATACAAAATGAAAACTATAAACACTAGACTAGACTAGGCATCCCTCTACTGAGCTAGATGCTCCTCAGGCTCCTGAAGGTCACCCTCATGTGTCCCATAGAAGGTAGGACAGTCACCATCATCATCTGTAATATTTTCAACAGGTCCAGTCAGGACAGGAACGAGCACAAATACATCTCACGCAGTTCATATCAGGTTGGGAAATGTAAAGCATGCATAGAGTAAGATACATGGACTGTAAAGAATATATATAAAAACGAGAGAGATTTGATAACTGAAAATATCTATATATATGATAAGTAAGAACTGTAGGTAACCTGTGATTTAGAGCATGATATGGTTATATAAACGGTTTAGGACATATACAAGATTTCACAAGATTTGCACAAGATGGAATTTTGATCACATAACCATTTCCTACTCACCCTCCCCAATCAATATACAAGGATCCAGTCAAGTTACGTTACCTTGCACAAGAGGTTTTTATCATGTTTGCTCACGTGATCATGAGAGTACAAGATTGCACAAGAGTATACATGAAAGCGGTGTACATAAAATACAAGATGTTCGTAAAAAGCACATGACAACTGTATTTGATGCACCCCGAGGGGGATAACATCGCATGACAAGATCCATATAGTACCAATCCGTGATAATAACGTGACAGTATCATGTAAAGTAATCTAGAGCAAGAATATAAATCCTAACAAGTATGAAAAGATCAGAGAATGTACTCGCCTGTCACCCTGTATGACTGATATGAATAGATGTCCGAACTGGTGTCACAGAGTCCTATTTAGAGTAAAACAGGTCACAATATATCCACAATGGTAAAATTAGAGTATACAATGCATACTACATGATTCTAGGTCAATCTGGTCAAAAGTCAACTCTTGGTCAACTCTAACAGTCAAACTAGGTCACAGGAAGTCATACTAAGTCAAATAAGGTCAAACAAGGTAATTAGGCCAATCTTGACTAATGGTCAACTTCTAGTCAATCTCTAAGGCTAACACAAATCATGACACAACTCCTAAGTATCCCACTTAATCCCATACATATCTTAATCTACATAGGACTATCTACATAATCCTAGTCACAATATACTCATATAGGTTAAACCCTAATTAGCTAGCTAATAGTCTAGGATTTAGTCAAATCTTAGTCAACTAGTCCCTTCTATGTCCATGCAAGTCATTTCTAGGTCAAGGTTGACCTATAGTTGACTTTGGTCAACAATGGTCAACAAGGGTCAACCTATTAGTCAATCTAGGTCTACTAGACCTATTGGTCAAGTCTAAACCTACTAACCATGGGCCATAGGCTAGAAATCCTAGGGCACTATATACAGGTATCTATACCTATATAATATAAACTTAACTGACATCTATATAATATATATATACACATATATATATAACTTTACATATATATATATATATACAAAAAAAAAAAATATATATATATATATACAAATATTACTACATAGGCCTATAGCCTATGTAATACTCATATATCATATAGTATATATATATATTGTGTCTATATATATATATATATATATATATATATATATATATATATATATATATATATATATATATATATATATATAATACATATATATAGAGAGAGGGGAATGAGAGGGTGAGTGAATTAGAGAGAGAGAATGAAATAGAGAGAGAGAGTGGGAGAGATAGAGAGTGAACAAGAGAGAGAGATGTCTGGATAGTAGGGGGGTTCTCAGAATTCTGAGAATGGCACCAACACACACACACATTACATAACTACATACATATATACATATACTCATATATACATATATACACATGCAATTTCACCCAAACTCCCACCTACACACACATACACACATATATATGTATATACAATACGTATACATACAAATACATGTATATTAAACATCAAAAATCATTTTGAATCTCGAATTTGAAAACTGGAAAATAACACAAAAACTGGAAAATAATAACTGTGACAGTGGGTTAGGGTAAACCCAGAACCAACCCCTAAACTCGACTATGGTCCCCAACCAAGGGTTGGTAAGTGTTGCCCCAAGTGTCCCCTAGCTTCTAGGGTGCCTGAGACACAGTTCCGACACGACACAACGTGTCAATCTCGAAAAAAACCCAATCGGGTAAACCCAGGACACAGGAAATGTCACCGCATCGTGCACGCGTGCACTTAGCTCTAGGACACGACACGTACACACTCGTGTCTCGTGCTCGTGTCCCTAGGTTCGCCTAGGGTCAGGCTAGGGTTAGGGTAGCCTGTCTCGTGTCCACGTCCCCTCACGTGTCGACACGAGACCCGTATCAGTCGAGGAAACTCGACTGATACACGTGGTTTAGCACTGCGTCGTGCAGTGGTGCAAGTGTCTCGTGGACACGACACGAGGCACGTGGGGCCTCGTGGTCATGCCCACGTATAGCCCACATGTTGGGCTACACACTCGTGTAAACACGAGGTGTCCAAGTGTCGTGTCCGCGCGACACGACGCGCGCAAAGTCGGCTCTGTGCAGTGCGCACAGAGCAGTGTAAAACCCGTGCGAGTGCGATTTCTCACTCGACACGACACGGCTTGACACGAAACTTTGGGGATGTCTTGTCAGACATTGCCCCTAGGTTTGTGTCGAGTTTTGCGTGTCCACATGTCCAGGTGAAGGAGAAAAGGGGGTCGAGTAGCAGGACACTATGCGTGTGCTGTGCACAGCATGTCCGTGTCGATTTTCGATACAAAAATGACACAGGATCGTGCTCAGTGTTAGGGTTCTATGATCTACACCTATAGGACTAGAAGATTGCTCAATTAGTTTTCGAAAATATTAACATTTAATTTACAGTGGCAAATCATCAAACACTTGAATTAAAACCCAGATACGTGTCCGATACGGACACCAAACCCAATTTATTTCCTACCAAACTTAGCCTACAGGTCCCTGGTACCTAGATGCATGCAACCATGAAGAGAAAATGCAATATTAATAGGTTTTAGGGCATGTTACCTATTGAGTGAAAACTCAATGAAAAACCAAGGTGGGGGGGTGTCCTCTTCAATTGATGATGCCCAAAATGCTATGCAACCCTGCTAGCTAGCTCCCCTTAGCACCCTCAATGTTGTAGGGTCCCAATGCAAAAGACTTGGGTGAATTTAGAGCTAATTTGAAGAAGTTATGAAGGTTTGATGGAAGGGGATTTTCTAGGTTTTAAAACATGTAATTTTTTTGTATGGGAATGAATGGATGGGGTTATATAGGAAGGGGGCATGCTAGGGTTCACAATGTGTGGCCATGATTCTAACTTAGCTATTAAGTCTAGATCAAAGGCTTACATGCAAAGTAGGTTTCATTTAGAAATATCTATGTAAAATATCTTACCAATCCAAATATCTAGATATTTTCTATATTTGACTAACATATAAATATCTAACCCCTTAGTTTCTAGGTTAGTAACTAACCTCTAGATTAGGGTAAACTAGGTTAGGGGCTCTCATGACACTTAACAATAATTAAATAATAATAAAAACACATAAATACAAATAATTCCAAATAAATTCTAGAAAATTACCAAAATACCCTTTAGGCTAAAAAGTCCTAACTTGATGTTCTAAACCTATGGCTAGGCTCATATGATCATGGTTAGTCTCTAGGTTAAGTAATCTCTAAGATTGCACTAGCAGAACATCAAAATCACAAATTGTGATTTTAAATAGTTTTTAAAATAACTAAAAATCACCAAAAATCATAATATGGTTTAAATATCATTATTAAATAATTATAATTATAAAATTTAAAAATTACCCTCATTTTAGAAACTGGGTGCTACATACTGGGTCCAGTCGGATCATGCCCAGCCTGCATTCTTGTGAGACAGCGACAGTAAGTTGTGTCAAGCAGTAGTAACACAAGCAGAACATTCTAAAATACGAAAATTTAAAACATTTTTATTTGAACTTTAATTTAGAACTAATTGTCTAGTGAAACACAAACACAAACAGAGAAAGCATTCAATTATTATAACTTTGTTCTTTTATTACAACCTCCAAATTAAAAAAGAAACTAGATGGCAAGTGCGGTTAAAACTACTGGGCTCCCTGTCCGGGCTCAACTACCTCCTCATAATCCAGGTCGGGTCCGTAGTAGGAACTAAATGCAAGGTCCTCGTCCTCGCAATCATCTAAAATATTGGTCTCCAGTCATGAGGGAAATAATAATATTGGTCTCAAGTAGGAACTAAATGCAAGCTCCAAATCCAGCATTCTAATAAATAATAAATGACGCAAGGGCAGTTTAAAAGCATTATTATATTTTTCTAAATAATAATAAAGAATCAGCAGGACAATAAAATCTCAAGAGCGACAATGATGCAATCTACAATGATGCAATCTACAATGATTCAATAGTGATTTGAGCGTATAGCAATCTGTGACCGGCTGGTAGATTCAATGTGTATACTAACATTGGGCCTAATGCTAGTATACGGTACGGCTCAACCCCCTGTGCAATAGTGGTTAGCGCGAGAGAGTCAATATTAGTAACAGGGCTTTGGTCATTGTTGCTATACTACTTTTCAATCCCCGAGTCAATAAGTCAATCAAGCAATCAGTTTGGGGTCGAGAGGGATCCCGTCAGTGTCGATACAATATATATATATATATATATATATATATATATATATATATATATATATATTAATAATTAAATGCAATGCTTCAATAGGACTATATATATATATTGTCCTATTGATGCATTGCATTTAATTATTAATTAAAACACGAACATGAATAGTGTCACGACCCGCTCCCAATTTTGGGATACGAGTACGTGGCCAAGTCCAGCCTACGCCGCAGCATCGGCGGTAGTACGCTGTCTATGATAACAATGGTCCACAACAAGCGCAACACGCATATATATCATCCACAACTAAGCCAGCAAAAATTACTAAAATATCCAATAGTCTCAATATTATAAGTATGAAAAATCCACTACAACTCAGAATGTCTCGGGAACAAACCCGGATAACAGAAAATAAAATAGACAACTAACTCCATAACTATAACTACTAACTAATGCGAATCCATAAGGAAAAAAATATGCTAATTCGCATCAGTTGTCACGACCCGCACCCGGATATACGAGTACGAATACGTGGGCCACGCCCAGCCTACGCCGCGGTATCGGCGGTAGAACGCTGTCAAGTGTACTATACTAACTACAACATCTAAGAATCCATAACTAGAAATGTACTCATGTCACATCACGAAACTAAGGAAGATAAGACAAGAAATAATAACAATATCACTAGAACAACTAGAATCTACAAGGATCATAAGACAGGAAGATAATGAAGGAACAACAAGACTAACTAAGGAATAACTACCAGGCAACTCACATAGAGGAACAGTGTGAACCACCTCAGCTAGAATCATCCTGTAGTCCAACAAATGTGGCACAACTACTCCTAAAATTTTGTCAACATATCCAGTCAGGATGGAACGAGCACAAATCTCAAATAACAGTTCTAATTATACGATATTGAACATGTAGCAGTAAATAGAGAGAATATACAAGAAATTATGAAATGTACATGTGAGTATTATGGCAAGGTAAGCTATAAATCTAGAGTTAGAACAAGGCAAGTAAAACTGATCATGACATGTACAAGAATCAAGAATCATCTATCTAAGTGTGTGAGTACTAGTTTCAACATATGGCCGGCTTGGGTCTTGTACAAGGTCTACTGGCCTGGTTAATCATACGTGGGGTGTATGATTAACACTCACAAGATCTACAAGAACAACAAGGTGGCTAATGACCACACATCTACACTAATACTCCCCATCCCCGTCTAGTATAGTGGATCCAACCATGACACATCATGACATGCGATTCTCCGAGAGGGTAGCTAGCCTTCGCAGGAATCGTGTCTATACAATGCACAAGGAACAAGAAAGACTTGCACAAGATATACCAAGGAGAGCGAGGAATAATATCTCATGACGGGATCCAGGGAAATACCAATCCGTGTGAACAATGTGTCAAGAGAACAAGGATATCTACACTAGATACAAGAAACATAGACGATATCATAAAACAGAAATATTATCAGAGAATGTACTCGCCTGTGATCTGGTGGAATATGTCAACTGGTCCAAGAACAGTGCCTCGAGGACCTATAGGTGGAAATACTGTATCAATATAAGGGTTTGGAAGTAAAATCAAGTCATACTAAGTCAAACTAGGTCAAGACAAGTCAAAGCAAAACAAACTAGGTCAATCTAAGTCAATGGTCGACTTACAGTTGACTTTTGGTCCACTGGTCAACTCTGGTCAACCCTAGGTCAACTCTAGGTCAAACTTGACTAACGTTGACTAACAGTTGACTTTGGATCAACTGGTCAACTTCGGTCCAGTTCTAGTCAATTTTAGGCTACGATTGACTTCCGGTTGACTTTGGTCAAAATAGTCAATTTTGGTCAACCAGGGTCAAAACTAGTCTAACCTAGGTCAAATGTTGACTCTACTTCGACGTCTAGTCAAAATAGTCAACCATGGTCAAGTTAGTCTCTATAAACATCTACAAGGTCAACTTATGAATTTCAATGATTTAGAAATCACTGAAATCGACGGGTCTCTAAAACAACCAAAAGAAAAAAATATTATAATAATAGGATGACACAAAAAGGGAAGAAATCTACAGATATTGTCGGATGATGAAACTAACATCACCAACGTGTCCAGAATGGTCAAAACAGCTAGAATAGCCTGTCCAAAAGTTCAGTTTGGACACAGGGGCAAAACGGTAATTTTGGGCCAAAATGATGTCCGTCGTTGGACACACTTTGCACCGAAAAATGTGCCAAAATAAAAGTGCACAAAACCTAACAAATTATATGTCCACGAATCCAGAATGACGATGCGAACCCAACGGTATATCCAGAATTGGATTCCGTTGACCCGATCTCAAATTGGTCCGTTGACGCGGACATTTGGAATCCGGTTTGCACGGAAATGCGTGCCGGAGCAAATGTCTTCAAACCTCAGAAAATTATATGTCAACGAGTCCAGAATGACGATACGAACTCAACGGTATATCCGGAATTGGATTCCGATGAGCCGATCTCAAAATGACCCGTTGGTCCGGATATTGGCATCCGACTTGCACCGAAATGCGTACCGGAACCAATGTCCACTAAAACCTAACAAATTATATGTCAACGAGTCCAGAATGACGATACGAACTCAACGGTATATCCGGAATTGGATTCCGATGAGCTGGCGTCAAAAAGTCCCGTTGACTCAGAAAGTGGGACCCACTTTGCACCGAAATGCGTGCCAGGGCCCACGTTCTCCAAATCAAGCAAAATTTATATGAAAACATACCAGAACGACGCCACGAGTCTACTGGTGGTGTCAGAAATTGAATCCGGAGTCCCGGGTTCAAAAATAGAATTTTACAAGTGCAACACTAAGAATTCGAACGGCCAACTTTGGCGTCGAATTCGACCGACCTAACAAGCTCAAACTGAAATAAAATCTAAAGGGAGCAGGAAGAGGGTTATACCAGCTGTGCACCGGAACTGGTGGCGCACAAAACGGAGCTGCGACGACGAAGATACGAACCCGCGAAGTTGGCGTCGCAAAACTGTCCAAAAATAACGCAATTTTAAACGTCAACTTGGTGGCCGGTTTTGATGTATCAGATGACAAAATTAACGGACGAAAATTGACAGGAGTGAAGATGGATATACCGAGATTGAGACGGAGCGAAGAAATCGCTGATCCAACGGTCGGATTGTCCAGAAAATCGACGCGAAGTCGCTGCGACGAAGCGCTATTTCCGAGTTTAAAACTCGTGCGCGCCGACGGGGTTCCGTTCAAAATGCACGAATAGGCTGTGCGTCGCGCCGGGGAGGATGGCGGCGTGCCACGGGGCCTGCCCGGGGGTTCGCCGGAGGTGGAACGGTCGGCCAAGGGGGCCGACCACGACGGTGGCCGCGGTGGCGCGCGGGGGTGCGCGGCCACCGGCCGACGAAGCACTGCAGCTGATGCTGCTGCTACTGCTCGCAGCTGCTGCGGTTGCGCGCGCTACTGCCTAGCTGCCACAAGCGGTGGTGCACGGCGGGGCGACGAGCTGCACGCGGTGGGCGGCGACGGCGAGGTGCCCGTGGCGGCGGAGGTGGTGCATGGTGGTGGCGTTGGTGTAGAGTGATGGTGGTGTGGTGATGGTGCCATGAAGAAGAAGAAGAAAAATAAAGGAGGAGGAGAAATAATGATGAAGAAGAAGATGGAGATGGGGGGGGGGGGGGGTGTTCGGCCATGGCATGGCTGCTGCTGTGTGTATATTGGAGAGGAGAGGTGAGTGTGTAATATTTAAAGAGTGAGAGAGAGAGTTAGTTTATGTGTGTAGAAAAAAAATATAAAGAGGGAGAGAGAGAATGAGAATAGAGAGAGAGAGAGGAGATATTTGTGAGAGAGAGGGAGGGAGTGTAGTCGGTCCACATGGGGGGGTGCTGTGAGGTGGAGGTGAGGGGGTGTGTTGGAGAGAGAATAGTGAGATATTTACATGTATATATATATATATATATATATATATATATATATATATATATATATATATATATATATATATATATATATATATATATATATATATATTAGAATGAGAGAGAAAGGGTTATTTATTAAATAAAAGAGAAGGATATTTTAAAATAGAAAAAAAAGGGAAATTGTGTAGGGGTGTATGGATAGTCATGATAGGGATCACATAAAATCTGGTCGGGCGTTGGGTCAGGTTCGGTCAAGTTTGGACAAGCTTGGGGCCAAGATTTAATTAAAATAATAATTTTAAACTATTAAAAAAATCATGGACGAAATGGGAGCACAAGGGAACGAGTTCAAGTGGGACAGGATATATCAAAATGAAGATAATCTCGTCTACTACAAACTCCAAGACGGAAGTTTCCAGAGACTGGCATCCCTGATGCTCTAGAATTCCAAGTCACGGTAAAGAGCATTAAATTAAATAATAATCAAATAATAATATTTATTCAAAATAATTGATTTCTAAAATAAATAAATAAATAAATAATAAGCCCTAATTTCAGGGGCTTACAATCCTACCCACCTTATAAAAATTTCTTCCTCGAAATTAAAGGTTGGTAGTGGGGTTAAAATATGATAGAAGGTTTAGGCAATATTTAGGCACGATCCAAGAATGATGAGTTTTGCACGATCAAGATAATCGATTCACAACTGTTCAGGCACGAAGAGGGATTTAACATGATAGAATCATGATACAAACAAAATCATATGTGCATAATTTCAGAAATAAGTCAAGTCATTGGGGCACGATTTAGATATGACAACGAAATCAAAACTTGAGCTTCGTCCGGTTACAATCGAGTCAAACATTGATTAACAGGATTTCAGCTCGATGAAATTAGATTTAGGGTTAAGATTATCAAGATCATGAAAATCAAAGTCGGATAGTCATAATCTAAAACAAGGCTAAGAGAAGCAAATGGAAAGAAAAAAATTGAGAATAACACGATTGAGAGATAGATTTGATAGAAATCGGATTATAGGTCACATAAGCACGATCAAGATCCAAGTTAAGTTATGAAAGACGATAAAATCATGAATTCAAAATCAAAGTCCTAAAAGCACTATTAGGAAGGAACCCAAGTCACAAAGGAATTTGAAGTCATCTAGAGTCTAGTCAGCAACCAAGACTCTTTGGCACGATAAACAAAACGACCAAAATTGATTGGTTAAGCAGAGAGGATCAATCTCACGATATCAAAATATAATAAACAAATCAAGGATTAGAATTGAATTGCTTCTGTTATCATAGAAACCAGAATATGGGATCGTAGGAGGAAGCCGGGGTAATCATCTCGCTCTGCTTCGACTACTACCAACAATGTCTACTCCGAGACGGATGATTACGATACTTCCTCGATTTCTTCCCAAGATAAAAGATATGAAAAATTTTAAAATTTTCAAGATTTTCAAGTATGGCTGACAGAATGTAGATACGAGATAGGTAATTGGTGGAATCAAGACATAATTGATCAAGACGGAGGAAGTAAGGGTAAGGTAGAGGAAATCATCATGCGATAGGGAAGAGAAGAATGGGAAAACAGAAGTAATAGTAGGAACTACTCTTGTCCAATAGGTTAAAACAAGTGAATCAATTTAAGATATGATCTGATAACCATACACGTCTATCCCAAATCATGTTGCCAGAATTCTCGCCACGCCAGTAAGCATAGCGGTAATAAACAATAAAGTCCATAACTATGGTATACACCCTATAATTCACGTCACCTAGATTCCTTACCACGCCACCCGGTATGGCTGCAAGAGAACCTAAATGACATAACTAGGATAGTATATCCAAAATCAGGCTCCTATGTCCATGTCTCGCTAGCTAATATGACTGCAATGAATTCTAAACTCCATAAATAAAGTAGACACTTACCGTTCTCAATCGTCCTTGTCCAAAATATGTTTATCGGATATCTTAACTCAATTCTTAAAAGAATTATCCAAAACAAAATCAAAGGTCAACAACGAATATTAAGATTTAAA
The DNA here is from genome assembly GCA_029216955.1 of Iris pallida. Taxonomy (NCBI): domain Eukaryota; kingdom Viridiplantae; phylum Streptophyta; class Magnoliopsida; order Asparagales; family Iridaceae; genus Iris; species Iris pallida. The sequence goes on along the minus strand of JANAVB010033015.1, from coordinate 12,607,090 downwards.
ATTCAACAAAGTCAAGGGTAAGTTAATAGAAACAACAGAACAACTTCCGAGATAGGGTTCAGAGAAAAATCTCAGGAAAAGTCCAGAGGGTACTACCTAGGTCAAGATAGAAAATGGTAGAATATAATCTAAAACAAACCTCGACCATGATACGAGGTTGATAAATCATATTCTCTCCCCAACCTAGATGATATACAAGTCCAACTTATACCTTCCTCTGGGGTCCACAACCCATCCCAAGAAGGATTAAAGTTTGATACGGACAGATATTTCAGAAATCAGGACGAATGGAAACAAGTGGGAAAAGATTTGAAAGCCTTCGAAATAAGATTCCCAGGGGTCATCCCTGGAATCTACCAAGAGTTCCTAATACGTGACTGAGTACCAATTCCTAAAATATTCCATGACTCAACCTTAATCCTAGGGCAGGCTCGTAGTAGTACAGATAAGCTCAAGCACTACTACGACTTCGCATTAACTGCAAAGACTGACCTGCATGGGCCACCACTAAAAACGTGTCACGACCCGCACCCGGATATACGGGTACGAATACGTGGGCCACGCCCAGCCTACGCCGCGGTATCGGCGGTAGAACGCTGTCAAGTATACTATACTAACTACAACTTCTATGAATCTATATCTAGAAATGTACTCATGTCACATCACGAAAACTAAGGAAGATAAGACAAGAAATAATAACAATATCACTAGAACAACTAGAATCTACAATGATCATAAGACAGGAAGATAATGAAGGAACAACAAGACTAACTAAGGAATAACTACCAGGCAACTCACATAGAGGAACAGTGTGAACCACCTCAGCTAGAATCATCCTGCAGTCCAACAAATGTGGCACAACTACTCCTAAAATTTTGTCAACATATCCAATCAGGATGGAACGAGCACAAATCTCAAATAACAGTTCTAATTATACGATATTGAACATGTAGCAGTAAATAGAGAGAATATACAAGAAATTATGAAATGTACATGTGAGTATCATGGCAAGGTAAGCTGTAAATCTAGAACTAGAACAAGGCAAGTAAAACTGATCATGGTATGTACAAGAATCAAGAATCATCTATCTAAGTGTGTGAGTACTAGTTTCAACATGTGGCCGGCTTGGGTCTTGCACAAGGTCTACTGGCCTGGTTAATCATACGTGGGGTGTATGATTAACACTCACAAGATCTACAAGAACAACAAGGTGGCTAATGACCACACATCTACACTAATACTTCCCATTCCCGTCTAGTATAGTAGTTCCAACCATGACACATCATGACATGCGATTCTCCTAGAGGGTAGCTAGCCTTCGCAGGAATCGTGTCTATACAATGCACAAGGAACAAGAAAGACTTGCACAAGATATACCAAGGAGAGCGAAGAATAATATCTCATGACGGGATCCAGGAAAATACCAATCCGTGTGAACAATGTGTCAAGAGAACAAGGATATCTACACTAGATACAAGAAACATAGACGATATCATAAAACAGAAATATTATCAGAGAATGTACTCGCCTGTGATCTGGTGGAATATGTCAACTGGTCCAAGAACAGTGCCTCGAGGACCTATAGGTGGAAATACTGTATCAATATAAGGGTTTGGAAGTAAAATCAAGTCATACTAAGTCAAACTAGGTCAAGACAAGTCAAAGCAAAATAAACTAGGTCAATCTAAGTCAATGGTCGACTTACAGTTGACTTTTGGTCCACTGGTCAACTCTGGTCAACCCTAGGTCAACTCTAGGTCAAACTTGACTAACGTTGACTAACAGTTGACTTTGGATCAACTAGTCAACTTCGGTCCAGTTCTAGTCAATTTTAGGCTACGGTTGACTTCCGGTTGACTTTGGTCAAAATAGTCAACTCTGGTCAACCAGGGTCAAAACTAGTCTAACCTAGGTCAAATATTGACTCTACTTCGACGTCTAGTCAAAATAGTCAACCATGGTCAAGCTAGTCTCTATAAACATCTATAAGGTCAACTTATGAATTTCAATGATTTAGAAATCACTGAAATCGACGGGTCTCTAAAACAACCAAAAGGAGAACATATTATAATAATAGGATGACACAAAAAGGAAAGAAATCTACAGATGTTGTCGGATGATGAAACTAACATCACCAACGTGTCCAGAATGGTCAAATCATCTAGAATAGCCTGTCCAAAAGTCCAGTTTGGACACAGGGGCAAAACGGTAATTTTGGGCCAAAATGATGTCCGTCGTTGGACACACTTTGCACCGAAAAATGTGCCAAAATAAAAGTGCACAAAACCTAACAAATTATATGTCCACGAATCCAGAATGACGATGCGAACCCAACGGTATATCCAGAATTGGATTCCGTTGACCCGATCTCAAATTGGTCCGTTGACGCGGACATTTGGAATCCGGTTTGCACGGAAATGCGTGCTGAAGCAAATGTCTTCAAACCTCAGCAAATTATATGTCGATGAGTCCAGAATGACGATACGAACTCAACGGTATATCCGGAATTGGATTCCGATGAGCCGATCTCAAAATGACCCGTTGGTCCGGATATTGGTATCCGACTTGTACCGAAATGCGTACCGGAACCAATGTCCACTAAAACCTAACAAATTATATGTCAACGAGTCCAGAATGACGATACGAACTCAACGGTATATCCGGAATTAGATTCCGATGAGCCGACGTCAAAAAGTCCCGTTGACTCAGAAAGTGGGACCCACTTTGCACCGAAATACGTGCCAGGGCTCACGTTCTCCTAATCAAACAAAATTTATATGAAAACATACCAGAACGACGCCACGAGTCTACTGGTGGTGTCAGAAATTGAATCCGGAGTCCCGGGTTCAAAAATATAATTTTACAAGTGCAACACTAAGAATTCGAACGGCCAACTTTGGCGTCGAATTCGACCGACCTAACTAGCTCAAACTGAAATAAAATCTAAAGGGAGCAGGAAGAGGGTTATACCAGCTATGCACCGGAACTGGTGGCGTGCAAAACGGAGCTGCGACGACGAAGATACGAACCCGCGAAGTTGGCGTCGCAAAACTGTCCAAAAATAACGCAATTTTAAACGTCAACTTGGTGGCCGGTTTTGATGTATCAGATGACAAAATTAACGGACGAAAATTGACAGGAGTGAAGATGGATATACCGAGATTGAGATGGAGCGAAGAAATCGCCGATCCAACGGTCGGATTGTCCAGAAAATCGACGCGAAGTCGCTGCGACGAAGCGCTATTTCCGAGTTCAAAACTCGCGCGCGCCGACGGGGTTCCGTTCAAAATGCATGAATAGGCTGTGCGTCGCGCCGGGGAGGATGGCGGCGTGCCACGGGGCCTGCCCGGGGGTTCGCCGGAGGTGGAACGGTCGGCCAAGGGGGCCGACCACGACGGTGGCCGCGGTGGCGCGCGGGGGTGCGCGGCCACCGGCCGGCGAAGCACTGCAGCTGATGCTGCTGCTACTGCTCGCAGTTGCTGCGGTTTGCGCACGCTACTGCCTAGCTGCCACAAGCGGTGGTGCACGGCGGGGCGGCGAGCTGCACGCGGTGGGCGGCGACGGCGAGGTGCCCGTGGCGGCGGAGGTGGTGCATGGTGGTGGCGTTGGTGTAGAGTGATGGTGGTGTGGTGATGGTGCCATGAAGAAGAAGAAGAAAAATAAAGGAGGAGGAGAAATAATGATGAAGAAGAAGATGGAGATGGGGGGGGGGTGTTCGGCCATGGCATGGCTGCTGCTGTGTGTATATTGGAGAGGAGAGGTGAGTGTGTAATATTTAAAAAGTGAGAGAGAGAGTTAGTTTATGTGTGTAGAAAAAAATATAAAGAGGGAGAGAGAGAATGAGAATAGAGAGAGAGAGAGAGGAGATATTTGTGAGAGAGAGGGAGGGAGTGTAGTCGGTCCACATGGGGGGGTGCTGTGAGGTGGAGGTGAGGGGGTGTGTTGGAGAGAGAATAGTGAGATATTTACATGTATATATATATATATATATATATATATATATATATATATATATATATATTATATATATATATATATATATATATATATATATATATATATATATATATATATATATTAGAATGAGAGAGAAAGGGTTATTTATTAAATAAAAGAGAAGGATATTTTAAAATAGAAAAAAAAGAGAAATTGTGTAGGGGTGTATGGATAGTCATGATAGTGATCACATAAAATCTGGTCGGGCGTTGGGTCAGGTTCGGTCAAGTTTGGACAAGCTTGGGGCCAAAATTTAATTAAAATAATAATTTTAAACTATTAAAAAAATCATGGACGAAATGGGTGCACAAGGGAACGAGTTCAAGTGGGACAGGATATATCAAAATGAAGATAATCTCGTCTACTACAAACTCCAAGAAGGAAGTTTCCAGAGACTGGCATCCCTGATGCTCTAGAATTCCAAGTCACGGTAAAGAGCATTAAATTAAATAATAATCAAATAATAATATTTATTCAAAATAATTGATTTCTAAAATAAATAAATAAAAAATAATAAGCCCTAATTTCAGGGGCTTACATCAGTGCTGGAACCGGGTACGCCAGTGACGTCAGTATCTCCAACATACTCACCGTAAACCTCTGGACAGATCACGTCGTCTACAACTGAAAAATGGTTATCCAGTCAGGATTGGAACAAGTACAAGTCTAACCACCATGATACAAGTACAATATAAAGTAATAAAACACTAAACATGGAAGGTAATGATCAATGGAAACAATGAACTATATGAACAAGAAAACATGAGATGGAAGAAACTGATAAGAAAAGTAACAAGCACGAAAAGTAAAGAGACTCATGTAAACACTCGTAGTGCACGTGTCGTGAGAAGTACAATGTTCCTACACATGGACGGCTTGGGCGAACGATGAGGTTATAAGGCCCGTCCCCGTAAATGGGAGAGTTGCCAACGATACCATCTGGGCTTTGTCCACGTGCCTAGTAATTGTACCCCTCCAATATCCATACCTCACAATCACGAGAACACGATCACAATAACGATCAAGATAACAATGAGAAAACATGATCAATAGTCAAACACTCAACTCTCGTGTGTGTAACAGTCAAGACATAGAAGATAGCATGTATAAGTGAAATACGACAATATAAAGTAAATGCACATGAAGGTGTCAACAAGTACTTGCCTGAACTCTTGGATGGATTGATTTTACAAGTTGAAGAGAATATGAACTCCGGCCTAGAAGCTATCAAATCAAGCCATCATCCCACGAACCCCGTCGCATAAACAACCACAAGTTAGATATACAATTCCCACTCTAAAAATCCTAGAAAGTGGCTAATGGGTTAAATCAATTAATACTATTCTAATTCTGGAATAATCATCTAAAATCCTACTTTAACCTATTTAATTCTGAAATAATAATCTACACAAAAATATTTGGCCAAGGAAAGTCACGGTTCCAAATTTGGGACTCGTGGCACGCAAACCGAGACATACTGTTGACTAACTGGTCAAATAATATGAATTCTAAGTTTGAGAACATGGTAGATTTCAGTGCCATAAGTGTACTGGAATCGACCGTGCCGCAAAATCACGTTTTGGTCAAAAGCTATCGCCATTATGGCTAACAATGACCAAATCGATGAACCGTTGACCAAATCTGACTTCTAGGAATAAAATAAAATACTATATGAAACTCTGAATTTCTGGAAAAATTATATGTTGTAGAGCTTGGTGTCAGCTTTCCAAAACTTCAAACGGATCGCGAAACGGAGTTCGGGATCGCTCGGAATCTCGAAAATCGTGCGACGTGTTAATTTTTGGACAACCGACACTCAAATAATTATTCAGAAATTCGAGATCAAAATTATAGAAATTAAAATATATATTCAGAAACCTAACCTCGATACGCTTCGAATAAAAAAAAAACGGCGCAGAAAAAGGACGTCTAGATCAACGGCAATCGCTCCGCGAAGTCGAAGATCCCAATCAAACTCTCCCACTAAAGCTGCTGAATATAAAATAGGGTTTCGGAATAACCTAATAACTAATATATATATATAGGGGTCGACTAAGTCGGCTGAGCGGCTGGGCGGGGACACGTGGCAGCATCTCGTGCGCCCCGCCCAGATCCAGCGGCCCTTATTGGAGCCGACTAGGCTGGCGGCTAATTCGAGTTCGACTCGGATCCAAATGGTTCCGAGACCGAGATCTACGCCCCTCTCTCACAGATACGTGGGCCCGCACTCTCCGCTTCAGCGGCTGACGTGTGGGCCCCCCCTTGAGGCTGACTGGGTAAATGTTTTGGAAAAGAGGTTTTAAATTACAGAAAATTAAATAAAAATTCAAGAAAAATCCTAAAAATTTTAAATAAATCCCAAAAATTTTCTAAAAATTCCTAGAAAAATATAGAAAATATTTTAAGGCTTCTAGAGCCCAAATAATTTATTTGACCTCAAAATACTCCCGGGTGCCTTCACAACAATTCCTAGAAGCTTAAGAAAATAATGAAACAATATATAAAAATTATCCAAAAATCTTCATAAAATCCCAAAATTCTAAAAGGGTGAAATAATATTCTAGGGGCTATCTAGAGGCCCCAGAGACTATATACAACCTAATTTCCTTATATCTAACTTATAGACTTAGGCCAAAAATCTTACGATCCCATATCAACATCCTAGCTAATAATTGATTCTAACTAAAAAAAATCTCCAAAATAGAAAATAAATTTTAGGAACCCAAATGCTACAAACTATCCCCCTTAAAAGATTTTTGTCCTCAAAAATCAAAACATCACAAATAGTATAGTATAATACCTAACTCTTACAAGCAATAATTTCTTAAGCTAAGTCACAGAGAGATAATGGCTAGGAACATACTACAACTCACCAAGCATGCATAACAACTAAAACTAAGGAGGGCTTTTAAGGAAACATTTTTAAGTTACCTATGTCTTGGGATTGAGTCAAAGCCACAAATGCTTGTCCTTGACGTTGTGCTCCTCCAGACTGCTGTTGTGGAACTGGCTTATGAGCTGGTGCTGCGGGCATTCTCGCACTTTGTGGTCTGGTGCTCCACAAAGGAGACAAAGTCCTAACCTCTTCCTACAATGGTCTTCCTTGTGTCCTTCTTTTCCACAATAATTACACTTAGGCTTGGGTGGGATAGGCTGCTGTTGTGGTTGGGATGATACATCCTAGTTGGAGGTTGATGCTGGATTTGAAGGGTCTTCTGAGAATTATTAGGATGTTTTGATGGTTCTTGATGACTACCATCTCTACCTCTCTTTTGGGAAGCTACTTTCTGCCTTAGGATAGATTCTTGACGCCTAGCTGCATTCAAGATATCTGTATAGGATGTTGGGTCTACTGACGCTGTTAAACTCTGCAACTTGTAATTCAGCCCAGAATGGAACTTCTCCGCCTTCTCTTCTTCTGTAGATACAAGAGTAGGAGCAAAACGACTCAAGCGACTAAATTTTGCATCATGTTCGTCCACTGTCATGCTCCCCTGCTCTAGTCGTATGAATTGATCCCGCAGCTCCTTTCGAACAGTGGTGGGGAAGAACATGGTATTGAAGAGGTCCGTAAACTCTTCCCATAACACATTCTTGCCCAACCGTCTTTCTTGTGCTGTCCACCAATGATATGCATTGTCCTTGAGCTGCAACTTCACTGCTTTTATCCATTTCTCCGGTGGCAGCTTCGATGCCTCTAGTAGTGTCTCTATCTCCACTAGCCAGTTGGTGACTTCTATGGGTTTCTCTGAGCCAGTAAAGGGAGGTGGGTTCATCTTACGAAACCCATCAATAGTACCCACACGATCTTGTCGTGTTTCTACGCTCCTCTCCAAAACATTTGCATGTCTCTGCTGAGTCTCCATCATGCCTTGGAGTAACGTAAGGAGATGAGCTCCATCCACAGTTACTCCTTGGGTTGGGGCTGTTGGTGGTGGTGGTGGAAGATCCCCAGCACTAACCCTATCTTGTTGATGGTTAGAAGGCTCTACGAACTCGGTACTCTCTGCTGTCGATCCCTCGGGTTCGGGAGTAGCAAAAGGGTTAGCTACCCTTTTTCTCTTACGGATCGCACTGCGCCTTGTCTCAACCATTGCAAACTAAAAGGAAGAAAGGACATGGTTAGAACGGTAGATGCAAACATATCGAAGAAATCTCGGACGGAATCAATCAGGATGCAAAATAAGATACAATAAGATTCAATGATAAAACAGACTCATAAGGTTGGAAATTCTATTTGTGGATGATATAATCTCCTAACTTTAAATCTATTCGCAGGCTCGTAGTAGTACAGCTAACTTAAGCACTACCACGAGTTCGCAGTCTTTTGCGAAATTGGACCTGCATGGGCCACCATAAAAACTTGTCACGACCCGCTCCCAATTTTGGGATACGAGTACGTGGCCAAGTCCAGCCTACGCCGCAGCATCGGCGGTAGTACGCTGTCTATGATAACAATGGTCCACAACAAGCACAACACGCATATATATCATCCACAACTAAGCCAGCAAAATTACTAAAATATCCAATAGTCTCAATATTATAAGTATGAAAAATCCACTACAACTCAGAATGTCTCGGGAACAAACCCGGATAACAGAAAATAAAATAGACAACTAACTCCATAACTATAACTACTAACTAATGCGAATCCATAAGGAAGAAAATATGCTAATTCGCATCAGTGCTGGAACCGGGTACGCCAGTGACGTCAGTGTCTCCAACATACTCACCGTAAACCTCTGGACAGATCACGTCGTCTACAACTGAAAAATGGTTATCCAGTCAGGATTGGAACAAGTACAAGTCTAACCACCATGATACAAGTATAATATAAAGTAATAAAATACTAAACATGGAAGGTAATGATCAATGGAAACAATGAACTATATGAACAAGAAAACATGAGATGGAAGAAATTGATAAGAAAAGTAACAAGCACGAAAAGTAAAGAGACTCATGTAAACACTCGTAGTGCACGTGTCGTGAGAAGTACAACGTTCCTACACATGGACGGCTTGGGCGAACGATGAGGTTATAAGGCCCGCCCCCGTAAACGGGAGAGTTGCCAACGATACCATCTGGGCTTTGTCCACGTGCCTAGTAATTGTACCCCTCCAATATCCATACCTCACAATCACGAGAACACGATCACAATAACGATCAAGATAACAATGAGAAAACATGATCAATAGTCAAACACTTAACTCTCGTGTGTGTAACAGTCAAGACATAGAAGATAGCATGTATAAGTGAAATACGACAATATAAAGTAAATGCACATGAAGGTGTCAACAAGTACTTGCCTGAACTCTTGGATGGATTGATTTTACAAGTTTAAGAGAATATGAACTCCGGCCTAGAAGCTATCAAATCAAGCCATCATCCCACGAACCCCGTCGCACAAACAACCACAAGTTAGATATACAATTCCCACTCTAAAAATCCTAGAAAGTGGCTAATGGGTTAAATCAATTAATACTATTCTAATTCTGAAATAATCATCTAAAATCCTACTTTAACCTATTTAATTCTGAAATAATAATCTACACAAAAATATTTGGCCAAGGAAAGTCACGGTTCCAAATTTGGGACTCGTGGCACGCAAACCGAGACATACTGTTGACTAACTAGTCAAATAATATGAATTCTATGTTTGAGTGTGCAACATGGTAGATTTCAGCGCCATGAGTGTACTGGAATCGACCGTGCCGCAAAATCACGCTTTGGTCAAAAGCTATCGCCATTATGGCTAACAATGACCAAATCGATGAACCGTTGACCAAATCTGACTTCTAGGAATAAAATAAAATACTAAATGAAACTCTGAATTTCTGGAAAAATTATATGTTGTAGAGCTTGGTGTCAGCTTTCCAAAACTTTAAACGGATCACGAAACGGAGTTCGGGATCGCTCGAAATCTCGAAAACCGTACGACGTGTTAATTTTTGGACAACCGACACTCAAATAATTATTCAGAAATTCAAGATCAAAATTACAGAAATTAAAATATATATTCAGAAACCTAACCTCGATACGCTTCCAATAAAAAAAACGGCGCACAAAAAGGACGTCTAGATCAACGGCAATCGCTCCGCGAAGTCGAAGATCCCAATCAAACTCTCCCACTAAAGCTGCTGAATATGAAATGGGGTTTCGGAATAACCTAATAACTAATATATATAGCGGTCGACTAAGTCGGCTGAGCGGCTGGGCGGGGACACGTGGCAGCATCTCGTGCGCCCCGCCCAGATCCAGCGGCCCTTATTGGAGCCGACTAGGCTGGCGGCTAATCCGAGTTCGACTCGGATCCAAATGGTTCCGAGACCGAGATCTACGCCCCTCTCTCACAGACACGTGGGCCCGCACTCTCCGCTTCAGCGGCTGACGTGTGGGCCCCCCCTTGAGGCTGACTGGGTAAATGTTTTGGAAAAGAGGTTTTAAATTACAGAAAATTAAATAAAAATTCAAGAAAAATCCTAAAAATTCCAAATAAATCCCAAAAATTTTCTAAAAATTTCTAGAAAAATATAGAAAATATTTTAAGGGTTCTAGAGCCCAAATAATTTATTTGACCTCAAAATACTCCCGGGTGCCTTCACAACAATTCCTAGAAGCTTAAGAAAATAATGAAACAATATATAAAAATTATCCAAAAATCTTCATAAAATCCCAAAATTCTAAAAGGGTGAAATAATATTCTAGGGGCTGTCTAGAGGCCCCAGAGACTATATACAACCTAATTTTCTTATATCTAACTTATAGACTTAGGCCAAAAATCTTACGATCCCATATCAACATCCTAGCTAATAATTGATTCTAACTAAAAAAAATCTCCAAAATAGAAAATAAATTTTAGGAACCCAAATGCTACAAATAGTATGATACTTGCCTTGGTTTTTCCGTTGATGTAGGTGACGACGGGGAAAATATTCAAGCTAAGTCCCAGAACTGAATCCTACATTAGTGAAATATGACTTAGTTGCCAATCTAAAGTTGCTACAATTTTAATTAATTAACTTATTAATGATACAATAATCGTCTAGACTATAAATTCACCAATAATTATAATAAAGCAATTGTTTAATTATAAAATATTTTAGAGAATCTCTAAGTGAGTAATATAAAAAAAAATACGGTTTTAGTAATAAAATACTAAAACTTATGATTTCTTTAAATGGAATTACCATTAATCTAATTAATAATAAGTCCATGACAATTTAGTAGTTATTTTTTACTATGAAAATAATTTATGCAAAATACTCTTTTAATATTTTTAACACAATATACGTCATTAGCTACTAATAAATAAAACCATCTTTTAAATAAATAATTATTTATTTACTAACATGAAAATTACTATTTTAATTAAAATAAATAAATAATATATGTTTTTATTTTATAGGTAGAACTAATACTTTAGTTAGGTATACTTATATACAAAATACACTTTTTGGTAATGAAGCTATTTTGTAAACTAAATAATATTTTATCTACGTAAAATTAATCATAACGTATTTAATGAACACACTTAAGTCTAGAACAACATGATTATTACGATAATCATTTATTAATAATCTCTTTACTTAACTAATCCACGTAAACATATATATATATATATATATATATATATATATATATATATATATATATATATATATATATATATATATATATATATATATAATCCAGCAGTTTATGATGGCATAAATATTATTATTAGCTATGCTAAGCTAACCATTATACATTAATCAATTTAATTAATCATATTCACAATCACATAATCCAATTTAGGAAACTAGCTATCCCGGAATTGACAGAGCTTTATTCTGTCAATTCCGGTTGGACAGAAAATGAGGTTTCTCAACCTAATTTCTATTCTGGAACTGAATAGAACCTTTGACAGAAAACTTACTAAAAAATTGAGGAAGGAGAACCGAAGGGTGGCTTCGGCCTCGGGGTTACGCAAAGGCGACGGAACGGCGGGGACATGCACGCAGGGTACGTGAACGAAATCGGCACGACGTACGGGCGTACGCGGGGGAACGTGCGGCCGAAGCTGTTGGCGTACGGGGGCACGGCCGAGGCTGGCGTGAGGGGCGTAATGTCGCGCTGGTCGGCGCCGACGGGCAGGCGCGGGGGTCGACGGGCGAGTGCGGGTCAGTCAGCGGTCGGGCGGCACGTCGAAAATGCCCTAAGAGGGGTATCGAAATGCTCAGGGCGTCGCGAGGAATGTCGGGGTGTGATTGGATCTGGAAGAGAAAGAGTGTGGAGGGAGTTGTCACGCCCCGATCCCGCTAGGGTCGTCCGCCTTGCCATGATCCCTGCGGGATCATTCGTACTCGCTAAGACGTGATGCCATGCAAGCCTAAGTTGCGCTTGCACAAGGCCAATGTACCTGCACAAAATAACTAGTCAAGCAAAACACACACACGCACCCATTTATTGCAGAAAACCAAATATTGGACACAGAGATTTGAAATGGAAATACTTCTTTTATTGATAACTTGATAGGAATATAAATACAAAGCTTTGCAAACTCAGATTTGCCTTATCTTGGCTACATTATTCTTTTTAAAACTCTCTTTTACAAATAGTCGCAATGTACATACATGATATCCCTTTATTACATGCTAGAATGTAAAGACACCTTCAAAAGAAAAGAAACTTGCAACTTTGACTGGAAATGAAAGGAAGCTTCGAGGCAATCCACAACTCTACTGGGCTAGGCGAGTTTTAGTGCCTCACTTAAAATCCCCGTCTTCTTTGCTTTCTGAAAAGGATGCCCACAACGTGGGTTTGCATGCATCATGTACTGGCGAGCGGCTCTTCGCCGAAACTTACAAATATCTGCACTAATTCAACATGTGAAGCTACATATTTACTAGTGCTCTATCTACTTGTCTAGGTTCTTTTTAACAATCCATAAGAAACACGACAAAGAATATTACATAACCAACTTATCCATCGCCGACAGCCATCCCTGCACAAAACAGGTTAGCACAATTTGCATATGATATAAAGGTATACTGTTTAACTCCACATCTCTTGTTAGGTTGCAATGCACTCTGATTTCATAAATGCACCAAACTATATGTTTGTCCACGGGTCGTTTCCCGTGATTAGCCGCTGTGACACATGGGTTCAGCTCGTCGCTATTTGGACATTGATGCAACGCTCGAGGTTTCTTGTACCTCGAAATGTCTAGACAATCTCTCACAGACCGAGCGATTCCAGGTGCCCCCAGAACTGTCACGCCCCGAACCCGCAGAGTCCTTTCGTCCTCGCTTTGGGCTCTTTGGGACCGTGCGTTCTCGCTAAGGCGTGATACCGTACAAGCCTAAGTTGCGCTTGCACAAGACCAAGACCTGAAGCAAGACAAGATAGACAAGATTGACAATATGCAGCAGAACATATCGTCGATAATTAGAGCAGCAGCGGACATATTTCATAATACAAGGATTGAACACAATGGTAACAATAAATAATTCTCTTTATTGATTTTATTTGAACAGATTACAAGCTCTCGATTCTCTCTGATACAATGTTACATTCTCTCAGAACTTTACATATTACAATGATCCCGTTCCCATACATTACATCCCTTTATATACAAAACTAACTCTTGTAACAGATGTCATCTCTTGGCATCTCTTCTGATTTCTGGCTCCTGAGGATGAGGCACGGGCTATCGCTTTGGACTATCCTTCTCGATGCATAGTGCACCTGCATGCAGACTGATGGTGGGTCAGTATATCAGCATACTGGTGATTGTGAACAAAGAGCTACATTTGTCTGAAACGATCACTGTTCATTTAGTGAGAAATACGTTTATTGTGATATGATCTTACTACTTTTACCTATATTCATTTCATGCATACAGAGTCAGTTTACATCTCTTTTGAAAATATCTTTAAAAAAACTAACATATCATTTCCACATTAGCCGCTGTGCCTCCCTTGGGTTCAGCTCGTCGCTAACCGCTGTGACTCGCATGGGTTCAGCTCGTCGCTAGCCGCTGTGACTCTCTTGGGTTCAGCTCGTCGCTAACCGCTGTGACTCGCATGGGTTCAGCTCGTCGCGAGTCGCTGTGACTCGCAAGGGTTCAGCTCGTCACTATGTGGATACCCCAATGCAAATGCAATATCAAATGAAATCATCATGCATCAATCGAGCAACACATAAACAATTCCATCTTCTTCTCAAGCAGGAAACTGTTCTCTTTCTTGGCAGACAATGTGCGAATTCTCTTATAAGCATACTCAAAGTCTAGCATCTTGTTATTAGCAACAACTTTCATTCAAAAGCTCAGATTCTTATTAGGCGCAAGCGAATCATAAAATAAGACTTTGTCCACTCACCCAGATCAATCGTCTTCTGTTGTAAAGTCAGCAATCCGATCTTTCTGTCTATCTAGTACCTTCGCGTAGCGGGACACTACATAATTATCCATCGAAAAAAAATTTCGTCCTCGAAACTTACGGAGAAACTTACGATATCCATAGCAGCGATAGTCCTCATCCTTTGCCATAATCAATCCAAGAAATCACAATTCAGATCATATCAAAACTCTTGTTCAATCAAGCATTTCAATCTCAATCTATCAAATCGATAAAACATATGCTGGCATCTTAAAATATTTACGGACTTATTGTGTGGAACGTTCATCTCATTGATGATATCAAGCAGGCAAGGAAACTTCGATCATGAGAACATGTTCGAATACAATTGAATCAAAATTGGCCAGAGGATCGTGTTGCTCTGATACCATTCTGTCACGCTCCGAACCCGCAGAGTCCTTTTGTCCTCGCTTCGGGCTCTTTGGGACCGTTCGTCCTCGCTAAGGCGTGATGCCGTGCAAGCCTAAGTTGTGCTTGCACAAGGCCAAGACCTGAAGCAAGACAAGATAGACAAGATTGATAATACGCAGCGGAACATATCGCAGATAATTGAAGCAACAACAAACATATTTCAGAATACAAGCATTGAACACAATGGTAACAAGAAACAATTCTCTTTATTGATTTCATTTGAACAGATTACAAGCTCTCGATTCTCTCTGATACAATGTTACATTCTCTCAGAACTTTACAGATTACAACGATCCCGTTCCCATACATTACATCCCTTTATATACAAAACCAACTCTTGTAACAGATGTCATCTCTTGGCATCTCTTCTGATTTTTGGCTCCTGAGGATGAGGCACGGGCTATCGCTTTGGACTATCCTTCTCGATGCATAGTACACCTGCATGCAGACTGATAGTGGGTCAGTATATCAGCATACTGGTGATTGTGAACAAAGAGCTACATTTGTCTGAAATGATCACCGTTTATTTAGTGAGAAATACGTTTCTTGTGATGTGATCTTGCGACTTTTACCTATATTTATTTCATGCATACAGAGTCAGTTTACATCTCTTTTGAAAATATCTTTGAAAAAACCAACATATCATTTCCACATTAGCCGCTGTGCCTCCCTTGGGTTCAGCTCGTCGCTAACCGCTATGACTCGCATGGGTTCAGCTCGTCGCTAGCCGCTGTGACTCTCTTGGGTTCAGCTCGTCGCTAACCGCTGTGACTCGCATGGGTTCAGCTCGTCGCTAGCCGCTGTGACTCGTAAGGGTTCAGTTCGTCGCTATGTGGATACCCAAATGCAAATGCAATATCAAATAAAATCATCATGCATCAATCGAGCAACTCATAAACAATTCCATCTTCTTCTCAAGCAGGAAACCGTTCTCTTTCTTAGCAGACAATGTGCGGATTCTCTTATAAGCATACTCAAAGTCTAGCATCTTGTTATTAGTAACAACATTCTTCAAAAGCTCAGATTCTTATTAGGCGCAAGCGAATCATAAAATGAGACTTTGTCCACTCACCCAGATCAATCGTCTTCTGTTGCAAAGTCATCAATCCGATCTTTCTGTCTATCTAGTACCTTCGCGTAGCGGGACACTACAAGAACCGCCCGAGAGATCTAGTTTTCTTGTATACAAGTTGTCCAGGACCTATGCATACTCTGTAAGGCGACTGTTATGCAACATGTATTTATGCTTTGATTTGGTTTATGATAGAGCTATAGCTCCTGGCTTTGGAATAATTCTCTTTGCTGTGGCAACGTGTACAAGTCCGTCTGTACACATCTAAACATTTGAAGCATATTCATAGGCAACATATATTATTCATATGAAAACAGATGAAGCGGCAACATATAATCCAGCATATGGTTCAATTCATTATCTTTCTCTTTATCTTTTGTTATTGTGGTATCGTTGATCGTAGGGACGAGGCAACATAGTGGACTAGAGATCATTTTTATTAGGACGTACAAATAAATGCAAGCCCGGTTAGAGCAACTCACCAAGATGAATCTTAGTTGAGAGAATGAGGGACTTCACGCACCGTTCACGAACAGTTCACGCATCCTACATTGGCACCAACAATTGATTAGCATACTTCGATCTCTTTCTCTCAAGATTCAGAATGAATGCGAAATACGATTTAAATGTATACAATGAAAATCAATTATCGAAAATCAACACGAAAACACATTCATCAAAACCATGCAGCGAAAGAAAAACATCCAACAAAACTCTTGGATTTGTTTTCAATAGAAGCCAATTCATCAATTGGAAAGGTTCATTGCATTTCATCCGTGATCACTCGATACCGACAAAGGTTTTCCCAAATACTCAGTTCAAGACTGAGTCAGCAAGCCGTAGGTATTACATAGTGGACCGCGAGGAGCGGGGCACTACAGGAGTTGGGTGAGTTTTTGTGAAGGTTTTGGGAGAGAAGGGTTCTAGAGTTTCTGTGAGTAGGATTTCTCTTTTGATCTGCACGTAGAGATACGTTGTAGATCCGGGAGAGGGGGTGTTCGTGCGAGGTAGCCGGATGACTGGGGTAGTAGGGTTGAACGGGTTTAGTCTATTGGGTTTGGGTTAGAGGGTTTGGGTAAAGAGTTGGGTTAACGAGTTTGGGTTGAGAAATGGGCTAAAACCACGGGCTCAAGTCATGGGCTCTAATTAATCTAGCCAAAAATCAATATTTAAAAACCATTGCAATCAATTAATTATTATGAATAAAATAAAAATTATTTTTTTCCATTTTAACCTAATAATAATAATAATAATAATAATAATAATAATAATAATAATAATAATAATAATAATAATAATAATACATACATACATACATACATACATACATACATACATACTATTCTATAATTTCTAGCCAAAATATTATAAAACCCATTTATTAATTAAATCAAATTTTATGGGTTTTACAAGTTACAAAATGTTTGATCATCAGACATACAAAAGTCAGGCATCCCAAACATTACATAATCAGATGATCATGAAGCTAGGCATACAAAATGCGAAGACTAGCAAGAGTTAAGTCATACATGATCAACCCTAGAATTTATCAATCATGCTACAGCCCTTAGGCATACAAATAAAGTTTCAATACGAACTAGCACATGCTCGATGGCTAAACGCCTCAAAAGAATAAGTGATAGTAGAGTGGGAGAGCAAAATAAAAAAAACCCACTCGTTGCCTCAGTTACTCCTGGTGTTCACTATCTAACTAGAAGACAGGTAGATCCTTGGATATCACTCCAAAATTTAGTCATACAAAATCAGCTGGGTCAGACCTCAGAAAGAGCAAGTACCACAAAGGAGGCTCAACTTATGAACTAAAACCAGCATATAATGAATAGAAGAACCGATACGAGTAATATACTAATAATAACAAAAATGACAAGAGTTAAAATGAACATACTTGCTTGCATCAGGAAGAACAAGAGTTGGAATATAATTCCCATGTTAATTATGAGATAATCATTCAGGCACGGCCAATCAAGTTCTACGGCTTGCTATCATTAGCTAACTAGGGTTATCACAGGCCTAGTTACTAAAAAGACGCAGTTGAGATATTTTCGTAGTCACAAGCCCTGCAGACTATCCAGACAAAAATTACGAGAGTTATAATGATTACTGGTGTACTTGAGTACTTGGATACAAGAAGTGCAACACATGACAGTGTACGAGAAATGTGCCCTACTCGACGGTAGAATACAAGTCCCTAGGTGTGGCCAGGATAACGGGATCGCCTGTAATTAAAAAATCTCTCTATATGAACTACTTAATCAATCTAGTTGTTTAACCTAGTCAGATTTGTTATGAATTCCTGACCGTGGTAACCAGGAATCCATGTCATAAACGTGATACAAGACAAGACAAGTAGCTTGTACAATAACAATTGGAAAACCAACCACGGAGTCAAGACAAGGGTTACACTAGTAAGACGGGAATAACTGTCACAACAGCAATCAAGGTTATACATGCCAGGTCAGGTTTACTTGTCATATCAAGAATACTTGTCAGGAGTGTGCCTTGACGGGCCACTATCTGGATTATCATGATGGGATCATTTTATCCGGTGTGGGTCATGCCAAGTCAGGTTCTGGTTACAGTCAAGTTCTATCATGTCCAAGTTCAAGTCACTAGTTCAAGATTATCAAATTAACAAGTCAGGTCGTCGCAATTTAGGCAAAGTACAAAAAACATGCAAAAAAATCTACAACTTTTATGTTTTGAGTTTTACAAGATTTTAGCTACAAAAATAGTTTGAACAGGCAAAAACAGTCATTCAGAGATTCGTGCGACGCAAAACGCATGACTGAGATTTGCACGGCACAAAGCACGTGGTGCTAATGCGTACGGCAAGATGCGCACGGCAAGATACGTACGACAAGATGTGCTCGACGCAAAGCGTGTGACAAAGATGCGCGCGGTGCAAAGGGCACGGCAAGGATGCACGCGGTGCAAAGCGCACGGCGGAGATGCGCGTGGCACTAATGCGCACGGTGCAAAGCACGCGGCAAAGATGTGCGCGACACAAAGCGCGCGACAAAGATGCATGCGACACAAAGCGTGCGGTGCAAAGCGCGACACTGATGCACACGACGCAACGGGTGCGACACTGATGCGCGCGACGCTGTTCATCTTCCCGACAACACCGACGACATAAGGAACCTATGGAACTAGAAGCCATAAATCTCTTAAAACAAGTCGAAATCAAGCGATTCAAAAGCCAAAATTGAATAGAATGAATTCCCTATAACATAGAACCATTAGTTTTTGGAAATACCAAGTTTTTAGACATCAAAACCAAGAAAAACAAGAAAAACTTAAAACCTGGATCTACAAAACTCTATCCATCAAAACCGAAAATCTCAAGTTCTAAAGATGTTTAGAATCTAGCAAGAAAGAAGATAGAACAAATAAAATTTAAGATCCATCACTTTCTCCATTGAGCAAGTTGTACTTGCCTTAGGTTGGTGGGAGGAGTAATGGAGAGGAAAGAGGAGTAATGGGGAATGAATGAGATGAGAGAGAAGAAGATATAAATACCAAGCCAAGCCATCTCAACCCAACTGAAACCAAACCAAGCCAAGCCAACATGTAGAACCAAGGTGAACCAAACCAAAACTAGCCAAGAACAAACTGAAACTAAACCAAGCCAAGAATAAGCAAGACAAGTCTAACTACGGATCACCTGAAAATGTCAGAAATTCGTACACGTATACCAAAATACGTATAACAAAAAAACAGGTGTGACAGTGCTAAACTTCAACTTAGTCTCCATGGCCGACTGAAGGCTACTCCAGAAGCGTGACAAGAATCGTCCATCCCGATCTGAGACGATGGATACTGGAACTCCGTGTAGTCTAACTACATCAAGATAAATCTGGACCAGACGATCAACGCTCTAAGTGACTTTGATGGCAATAAAATACGCTGACTTGGTTAGCCGATCGACGATGACCCAGACGGCATCGTTCCCCCGTACCGTTCTTCGATAAACCAATAATGAAATCTATACAGATATGCTCTCACTTTCACTCTGAAATGGCAAGGTTCTGTATTTTTTTGTCCGGCCTTTGGTGCTCAGCTTTCACTTGCTGACAGGCCATGCATTGAGACACAAAGAGTTCCACATCTCTCTTTATCCTGTGCCACCTAGATGTTGTACGGAGGTCCTTGTACATCTTGGTATTGCCTGGATGCAAGGATTTTGTGTAGTGTGCCTCTGATATTATTTTCTTTCTGAGTTCTGAGTCATCGGGAACACATAGTCGGCCTTTCAATCGTAGCATGCCGGGCTCATCTTCTACAAATTCGGTCGTCCTACCTGTTGAAATCAGCTCTCGCATCTTCTTCAAGTACGGATCGTCCTTCTGAGCAATCTTGATCTTTTCTCGCAAGATCGGCTCTAGCTGTATTTATGTCAATTGCACTCCCTGGAATCGAACCCGGAGGCCGATGCCCATCTCTTCTAGGTCCCATAGTAGCCTGTTGTTGATGGATATTGAGACAATGTATTTCTAATTCAGAGCGTCTGCCACAACATTTTCTTTGCCCGGCCGTGTAGTTCAGCGACATGGGCATACTTTTGTCATGACACCAGAGGAAGCAAAAGCTTCCAAGGAGGTGATTGTAGGTTCTTTTCTCATCGATTCTTTACTAGCTATCACACCTTTTCATTTCAGAGCATCACATTCTTTCATGTTAGTAAAGTTTCTTATGAAACATAGCTTAGTAACATAATCGCTTAACAAAGGTTTCAATATTCTAACTGGTGGAGGTATTATCCTAGTTAGCAATGCTTGCAAGAGTTGTCTTGTAGTCCTATGTGGTAGAGAGTTACGTGCCAGATTTGTTGTGATGACAATCACGAGTTTTGATATTATCTTTGGGATGGATTGGTTCAACTCGTACCATGCAACCATTGATTGCCATCGTTGTTATGTTATCCTTAGATCGTCGGGGAAGCTAGAGTTTGAGTTTGTCAAGGGATCTAAGAAGCTTGGGACAAAGGTTATTTGTGGGTCTTTAGTATAGCAGAGGAGGTACCATATCATCCAATTATGGAGTTTGTGAACGTCTTTCTAGAGGATCTACCAGGGTTGCCACTAGATAGAGATGTGGAGTTTTCTATCAACCTAGTGCCAAAAGTAGCATTGGTAGCACATAAAATATATGAGATCACTGACAAGAAGATGAGAGGAGCTTTAGGAATAGTTAGTGGATTTGGATAGCAAGGATTTCATTCGAACGAGTGCTTCACCTTGGGGAGCTTCAATTTTGTTTGTGCCATGGAAGGATGGGTCAGTAAATATGTGCATTAACTGTAGAGCATTGAATGCTTTGATGGTCAAGAACAAATATCCATGCCAATAATAAATGACTTATTTGACCAGTTGAGCGGAGCTCATGTGTTTTCGAAGATAGACTTAATGAGACAAAAATATCACCGGGTGAAAGTAGATAAGGAGGGTGTGTCTTGAAGAGTGCCTTTAGTATTCATTATGAACTACGAGTCCTAGTTAATGTCTTAAGAATGTTCAGAAAATATTCATAACTGTGATAAACAAAGTATTCCACCAGTACTTGAAAAAGTTCGTCGTGGTATAGACGACATTTTTGCTACTCGTATAACCCCTAAAAATTCAAACTTCATTTAAAAAATAATTCTCTAAATTTCTTAATATGTTTTTATAATTAAAATTTTCTAATAAAAATATTAAATCATACTTTCAAGATTTCTCAAAATAATTAATTAGTTAATTATTATTGTAAGCTTCATTCTAAATCTAGTTGATTAATAATCCTAGTGGATAAATCAGATTAGCTTAAATCAAATTTATTACTTAACTAAATAATTCTATGAGGAATTCAATTCAAATTCAAATTTGAATAATAATGAATTTCAAAGGAATCAGAAAATAAAAAGGAAAGGAATTTGAATTCAAATGAATTCTTTCTCCACAAGCAAGAAATCATATAAGGGAATAATCAACCCTATGATTTAGGAGGTGGTTACAACTAAATACTTGGAGGGAAATTCGAATTAAATTGATAATGCAATCAAAACTCAAAAAGAATAGCAAATTGCAATAAAGGAAATTGTTCTTGTATAATAAAACAAATCTTACTTGTGTAAGTAACAGAACAGAGAACAGAGAGACCAATTTCCATTTTCTCCTTCTTCTTTCTCCTCTCCAATCCCAGTTCCTCCGCCGATCCCCACCCCTCTCTTCGCCGACCGACGAGCGGAGTGCTGGAATTTCTCCACGCACGCAGCCGACGTAGGCAAGCTCTGCCGCCGCAGCCAGTCGGTTCGCCACCCCAGGCGACCGGTTCCCTGCTCACCATTTCTTTTCTCTGCAGCCGACGAGGACACGACCGATCAGTCCGATCTCGAATTCCGCCGTCTCGCCGCCTCGCCGTCAGGTCGAGTTTGAAGCTCGAAATCTTCCTCCTCAACTATCCATTCCTCAATCAAATTGATCCGATGAGAAGCTGGTATGTATCCCTCCTTGTTCACTAAATTTCATTCATTATTACTTGGAATTTATCATCCAAAGCTGCTAGCAAAAGTGTGCTAAATCACACTGATATATATATATATATATATATATATATATATATATATATATATATATATATATATATATATATATATATATATATACTAGCATATGTGCACGTGCCTTACACGTATTTTAACATTTTTTTAATTAATTTAGGAATACTCTTTAGGAAGACCAAAGGGTAGTCTTCCTAATTACTAAGTTGTCCTTATTAAAATTAATGAACTATTTTTAATTAGTATAAGTATGTAAGGGTATTTTCGGAATTCAAAAGTTTCACCATCTAAGTTTTCCTATTATATAGTAGAATATATATATATATATATATATATATATATATATATATATATATATATATATATATATATATATATAGGATGAACAGAGAATAGTTTTGAGCCAACTTTGGAAGTTTAATTCTAACTGCTCGATCCACTTTTTGTCGAACGGCATTTTCTTCTGATCAGTAGGCAGGATCTTCTACCACTCCCCAAATTTTCACTCAATATGATTAATTTTGGGGCATTCAATCTTGATTCCAAAGTCATCTTCTAAACTTGACATTTCTGTGGCAGAAAATTTTCATTGTCATCGCAGAAACTTTAAGTGTGTTTTCCCGTAGATCCAACGGTTGGTTTGACATTTTCTTTTCTTCAGTCAAGAGCAGGTATAACTGTAGGAAATAATAATGCCTTGTTCTCATTGCTAGGATTTGTTACAATATATATATTGTCTACATTTGGGCTTATGGATTGTGGGCCAAACAATCTAACACCACCCTCAAGTTGGAGCATGCAAGTTACAAATGCCCAACTTGGAAATGAAAGAATCAAACACATGCTTTCTAGTGAAGATGTCAGCCAGTTGAGTAGAAGTAGGAACATGCGAGGCTATTACGGTGCCATCTCTAATTGCATCGCGAACAAAATGTAAATCCACCTCAATATGCTTACTGCGCTCATGAAATACCGGGTTCTGAGCCAGGTGCAGGGCTGACTGACTGTCATAATACACCGACATAGCAGACTCCTGGCGAACGCCCAAACACACAAATAACTCCTTCAACCATTTCAACTCACAAACAAGCACAGCAATAGATCGGTATTCAGCTTCATCGAAAGATCGAAAAACAATTGGTTGCTTCTTGGTCTTCCAAGAAATAGGAGACCCCCCCAGAAACACCAACCAGCCCGTAACAGAGCGGCGAGTCAAGGGACAACTTGCCCAGTCGGAATCACACCAACCAGAAAGACGGAGATCACAATCAGCTTTCAAAAGAATACCCTGTCCCGGTGCATGTTTGAGATATCTGACAACTCTTAAAGCAGCATGCCAATGATCTTGTCGAGGCTCCTGTAAGAATTGAGATAAGATATGCACAGCATAGGCTAAATCAGGGCGAGTAAATGATAGATAAATCAACCTCCCAACCAGCCTCCGATAAGGCTCTGCATCTGCCATCTTTGGACTAGTCGATTCTGCCAGCTTGTGATTGGGCTCCATGGGAAAGCCAGCAGGCCGAGACCCCATCAAGCCGCATTCTGAAATGATGTCCAAAGCATACTTTCTTTGACACAAGGAAATGCCTTCTGCACTCCGAGCCACCTCAATGCCAAGAAAGTACTTCAACACACCAAGGTCCTTCATGTGAAAGCAAGAACTCAGGTACTTTTTGAAAGCATCTAAAGCACCTGAGTCATTACCAGACACAATCATATCATCCACGTAGATCAAAACATGCAACTCTACCTTCCCTTTAAAAAGAGAGAAAAGAGAATAATCGGAATGAGATTGAATAAATCCATAGGATATCAGGGAAGCAGTAAGCTTAGCAAACCAACAACGTGGTGCCTGTTTCAATCCATATAGAGACTTACGCAGGCGACACACTTTATTAGGTTCACTATGCGAAAAATCTGGCGGCAACTTCATATACACTTCTTCTGTCAGATCGCCATGAAGAAAAGCATTGTGCACATCTATCTGGTGTAAAGTCCAGTCTCTTACAGCTGCAATAGCCAAAAACGTCCGAACTGTAGGCATCTTAGCTACCGGGGCAAATGTCTCTGAATAGTCGATCCCCTCGACCTGATGATTACCGAACACAACCAGCCGTGCCTTTAAGCGCTCAACACTGCCGTCAGATTTGTACTTTATTTTGTACACCCATCTACTTTCCAATGCTTTCTTTCCAGGAGGCAAATCGATAAGACTCCATGTTCCATTATTTTTCAGAGCCTGTATTTCAGTTTGTATAGCCGCGCGCCAGCCCGAATCTCGCGAGGCCTGGCTATATGAAGTAGGCTCAACACCTGCAGTGATAGCTGCAAGAAAATCTCTGTGTCCAGCAGTAAATATGTCATAACTTAGAAATTGTGTTAGAGGATACGAAGTACCTGAGGAAGTGACGGGAACAGATGAACTGTGGTGAAGGGGGGACTTTTACTTCGAACAACATTCATTACAAAATCCTGTAATCGCACTGGCTGTGATTTCTTTCTCATTCCTCTTTCCAATACTATCTCGTCGGGCACCTCTGGCAACACTGTATCCCCTGTATCATCAGTAGTATCCGCATCACCCCCAGCGAACTCTTCTGTCAATACTTTTGCATCTACCTGTCCATCCTCGCCACTCGGTGCCGAGCTACCTTTAACCCCTCCGGCCTCAGCAATCGTAGCCGACACCATCCCAAAAACCTCTATATCGTCTCCCGACACCTCAACAGATGTATAGAGCGTCGCATAAGACATCTCGCTAGTAGAGTCACACCCAGGAAATTCTTTTTCATAAAAAGTAATATCACGGGACACAAAAAATTCACCAGTCTCCAAATCATACAGTTTTCAGCCCTTTTTATCAAGTGGATACCCAACAAAGATACATTTTCTGCTCCTGCTAGCAAATTTATCATGTCAGAATTTCAAATCATACGCATAGCACAGGCAATCAAAAATACGTAGATGATCATACGAAGGAGCCGAACCATATAAAACTTCATAAGGAGACTTAAAATGCAAGATACTAGAAGGGGTTCTATTTATCAAATAACATGCAGTCAGAACACATTTTCCCCAAAAATCCACGAAAAGAGAATCCTGAAATCTCAATGCCCTGGCTACATTTAAAATATGTCGATGTTTTCTTTTCACCCTTCCATTCTGCTGAGGTGTCCCAACACAGGATGTTTGGAACAATATACCTTGAGATGAAAAATAATCTCGTAAACAATTAAATTCAGTGCCATTGTCACTCCGCACATGACGTATATCAGCCCCAAACTGACGCTTCACCATATCAATGAATTTAAGAAACATAGAATAAACAGCACACTTATCCGTCAATAAAATAATCCAAACAGCTCTAGAAAAATCATCCACCAAAGTCAAAAAATATCATGCCCCATTAGATGACGGAACACGATATGGTTCCCACAGATCACAGTGTATAAGTTCAAAGCATCTCAAAGCACGGCTACTACTGTCAGAAAAGGCATCACGAGTCTGTTTAGCTTGATGACAAATATCACAAGCCTTATGAGAAAACACACTACTACCAGAGAGAAAAGGTAAAGTCTGCATTATTTTATCTGAAGGATGCCCCAGTCTACTATGCCACACCTCGGAATCACTTTCTTTGCATGCCAGGATCACAGAAGCCAAAGAAGCTGGAACCTCCCCCAAGAAGTAAAGTCCACCCCTTTGTTCACATGCTCCAATCACCATCCTCGTACTTCGGTCCTGAACAAAACACAAATCAGGAGTAAATAACATATCACAATTTCTGGCACTAATCAATTGGGAGACATAGATCAAATTGTAAGTCAATTTCGGAACATAGAGAACATCTGTCAACACCAACGAAGCAGTCAAAAATACATTGCCTCTCAGAACAGCCTCAATAGTGCTTCCATCAGGCAAAATCACAGGACAGACAGGGCCCTCAAAGCAATCAACTAAACAGTCGTGAGAGCCTGTTGCATGAAGAGTAGCCCCAGTATCGAATATCTAAGGGACAGAATAATTCTTACCCATCAGACGATCCGTTTTTGAAGAACCAGGGTTGGAAGAATTGTCGTTATCCAGCAAGCTCATCAGTTTCTGCCATTGTTCACCTGGGAGTGGTGAAGGATATCCTCCATGCATCATATCCGCCGAACTCCCAGCAAGACCACCAGGGACACCATGACCAGCAGCGGCGACATGATGAACAACTCCTGCGCCGCCAGTACCGCGTCCCCCATCACGTCTCTGCTGTGGTGCCGAGCCTCTGCCACCGCCAGCACCACGTCTGCCCTCACGTCGATGACAAGTCTTCCACCACTCTGGATAGCCAATCTTGGCAAAGCAAGTTGCAACATCTTGACCTGTTTTTTTGCAATGAGTACATATCATACCTGATTTGTCCCTGGAATCGGAGGTTCGACTATTAGAAGCAGTAGAAAGACGAGGTGAAGTCTTGATAGCCAGCACCAACACCTCCTCAGTAGCGGATTGGACATGAGATTTTCGCAAATCCTCCTCACGGACTGCCTGGTATGCCCGATCTAAACTTGGCTGAGGATCCTGAGCCAGAAGATTAGATCGGGTATGACTATACAACTCAGCATTCAACCCATTGAATTAAAAAGCGCGCCTACGCGTGCGCCTAGGCGCAAGGCGCAGCGAGGCACAGGGACAGCGCCTAGGAACAAGCTAGGCGCACCACCTTAAAAAAGCGCGCGCCTAGTGTAGAAAGGCGCATGCTCCAGGTGCTCAACAAGGCGCGCCTAGGCGTAAAGTTACTTATATATATATATATATATATATATATATATATATATATATATTTTTTTTTTTTATAAAGTTACTTTTTATATATATAAAGTTACTTTAATATATATATATATTTTTATATATATATAAAGTTACTTTAATATATATATATATATATATATATATATATATATATATATATATATATATATATATATATATATATATATATATATATATATATATTCCAGCCTTCTATATACATGTTATATAGTTTATGGATTTTATTGGAAAGTATAGAAATTATTGTCATTAATATTATTGTGGGTTTTAGATTGTTTTCTAAATTAGAATGTACTTCTATATTTAAAGGCTTATATATATGTGGTTTGTATATTATGCGTATATAGTTTGGGTTATTTATATCTAATGGACTTTTAGATTGTTATATATATATATATATATATATATATATATATATATATATATATATATATAAAGAATATAATTTGGTGCCTATAATTAGTGATATTTTCAAGGAATTTGGACTTCTATGTAGCTATGTTTTTAAATGTAGATATTTTTTACATATAAAAAAAAGTGCGCCTAGCTTTCAAAAGGCGCGCCTTGAGCCTTGCGCCTCAGGCTGCAGGAACCTTTGCGCCTTGGTGCGCCTTTCGCCTTTTAAAACTATGATTCAACACATACATAAAGTCCTGAAAGTGGTCTTCATCCCTCATAGCCTGTAGCTTTGTAGCAAGTTCACCACATGTACAAGTAGGCAATAGAAAATAAGCAGCTTGTTCATCCCACAAAGACTGTAAATTTTCAAAGTAGGTTTTCACAGACATCGAGGCCGTTTGTTTGCACTCAGCCAAAGCTACCTTAATTTGTTGCTTTCGAGTGCCATTGTTAACAACAAATCTTTTCTCCAACAAGTTCCACAATGGATAAATCTCCTCAAAGTACGACAAATATTTCTTTAGAGGCGGATCAATGGTATTAAGAACCCATTGAACCAATAGCGCTTGCACGCATCTCCAATCAAGCAATTTACTGGCATCATTAACAGGTTTGACTTCAGTACCCTCCAGAAAAGTGATCTTTCGCCTAGAGATCAGGTAGAGACGTATCGACCGAGACCACTCAGCATAGTTCGGTCCACGGAAAACAATAGGAGTAATAATATTTCCTGGTTGATCAGCAGAACTCTGAAAATATGGATCCTTCGGATTAGGATAATTTGGGTTGTGTGCACCGCCAATGCCAGTCGCGACGGAGTAGCTGGATGCAACATCATCTGCCATCGCGGATGTCGGGTGTACAAAAGTTTGTACAACTTCGACGAATCGGCCGCTGATGGACGGGGTCGACGGCGAATCGGCCGCGATCAGGACGCCGGATCTGGCGCATAAGGATCAGCTTACGGGAGCGGTGCGGATGTCGGGTGTACAAAAGTATGTACAACTCCGACGAATCGGCCGCTGAATGTCGGGGTCGGCGGCGAATCGGCCGGGATCAGGGGCGCCGGATATTCCGTTCGGTTGGCAGGCCAGTGCAAGGAGGTAGCAGTATCCGGCCGCAATCTGTACCACCGGTACGTTCTCCAGCGGCCCCAAAAGAGGGTAAGGCTCCAAATTGCTCGGGTCAGTCGAACGTCGTTATTTCCTGTCATGCATCGTAGCACCCCACCCAAGGACATCCAGCCGCATTTCCTTGTTTTCTTCAAAAACTTAAACAAGTAATATGGAGAAAGTGCTTGATAAACAATATTTTTTGGTGAAGAAGTTCCCTATCGCTGTTGGAACGACGTATATCCCTTTGAGAGACTCCACCGGCTGGGGATTTTTTGTTTTTTTTTTGTTTTTTTCGGGAGATGGCGGCTAGGGTATTTCGGGAGGCTCTGATACCATGTAGAAAATAATAATGCCTTGTTCTCATTGCTAGGGTTTGTTATAATATATATAGTGTCTACATTTGGGCTTATGGGTTATGGGCCAAACAATCTAACACCCTATTTATTCATGTCAATTTTAAACCGTAAATTTGATCATTTGATAGATCGTCCTGCGCCCAAAATTGGTGGTTCACAGGACTTTTTAATTGAAATTTCTTTAATTCGGAATGCCGTTTTGTAAATCCGATTGCCGAATTCCGAATCCAAATTCACCGTTGGATTTGTGGTGTCATTTTACCCTTAATTTATGTAAAATATGTTGATTTTGGGCTAGATAATTTGGTGTCGTTTTCGAATTTTGTGGGCCCGCTTTTGGACATCGCCCGATCCCGAAAACAATGAATTCTCGACTTCTTCAAATTCCGGACTCTTATATGACTTATACCTATTCGGCATATTATGGACTACGTCTATTTCTGCTTTTGGATTCATTATTGGGTAGTTAGCATTTTTGACTCTTCCATATCGGCACTTCGTGACCGATACGTCGACTTCAACTATATTCAGGTAAGTACTCTACATGTATTCTTTTTCATCATGTTATATTGTTGGTGTTTCCCGGGACTAACATATATATCTATATACATGTCTCTTATTGGTTTATGCATGTTAGTGACACGACTTGCTACACGAGAGGGAGATTTGCCCTTTTATTTGATTTAGTTTGTAATCTATCGTGACTTGTGATTTCTTATCTTGATTAGACATTGGAGTGATAGTCGGATGAGAGAATATACGAGTAGGCATTTGGTCAACCCAAAACTATCTCATGTTCTTATCGTGAAAAATAGTAGTCGTACAATTCACGTATGACATGTCAGATTTATCCCTAGCCATCCATATAACGAAAGTTATATTCTATGCACTAGTTAGTTTATTATTTGATATTATAGTTCCATGCTATTACATTTTATCTCCATAACATGATAGTGGTTAGTTGTTATTGGTATTCTTATCTCGATTCATGATTATATATTTTTGCCTATTTGTTATCGTTCTTATCTTATAGTCATTGTTGTTATTATAGTCTTTATATCATTATGTACTTTGCTCATTTTCTGACTGGATATGTTGATATAGCATGAGGATCCCAACCCTACATATTGTGGACTGTAGGATGATTTGGTAAGTGAGTTAGGTCCAGAGGCAGTTATGGACCAGGAGGAGATCCCTGGAGGGATCTAGATCTTTTAGGATTATCCCTTAGCTTAGTTTTCATTCTAGTCATTTGATAGGATTTGTCTCCGAAAAACTATCTTTGGCGTGTAATAATAATTTGGGACTTGGACTTGTGAACTTGGACGATTGTGTGTATTGGAGTTTTATTCTTTATGTTATTATCTTTTTGCTACATATTACTGTGATTGAGTAGATGTATTATCTTGATATGTATGAACTGTTGTAAAGATATACTTTAAGGTTTAGAACAACATACTACCGCCAATACTGCATTGTAGGCTAGACGTATTTGTGTACCTGTATCCGAATATTCAGGAACGGGGCATGATAACTCGAAGACCACAAAAGAGCACGTAGAGCATCTCAAGATTGTATTAGAGACCTTGAGAGAGGAAAAGTTGCATATGAAGCTGTCCAATATCAGTTCTTTCTAGACAGTCGGATATATGGGACTTTTCATGACTCAGAATAGGATTACAGTAGACCCAAAGATGATATAGGCAAGAGAAGCATGACCTACACTGGATTCAGTTGAGTTATGGATCTTATTGGGTTTAGCCTGATTTTACAGGAACTTGTAAAGGGTTTCTTTAGGATTATAACACCAATGATGAAACTGGCCAGGAAAGGTGAGGAATTTATTTGATCCAAGGAATGCTAGAAAGCATTTGATGGCACCAATATTGACAATACCATCATGATCAAGAGGTTTTGTTACGTTCAACGGTACTTCGGGATAAGTCTTTGGTTGTGTGTTAGAGAAGCATAAGAAGGTAGTAACGTACTCATCTAGACAACTATGACAACATAAGAAGAACTACTCTACACATGACTTGGAGATAGCAACAATAATATTTGCCTTAAGTTGTGGAAGCACTACTTGTATGAAGAGAAAGTGTGAATATTCACCGGCTACAAGAGTTTGAAATATGACCCAGAGTAAACTTAATATTAGGAGCAGAGATGGCTTAAGCTAATGAAGTACTTCGATATCACCTTACATTATAACCTAGAGAAGGCTAACGTGCTCCCAAATGTATTGAGCAGATATTCATTAGCTATGTACTTGATAATGGACGTATACTAACCGGAGGACTTGAAGATTTTTGGCATTGAGGTAATTATACCCGGAGGTTACATAATTGATTATGCAGATTGGATCCATCGGATCCTCGTTGATGGGCCATATTAAAAAGGATCAATTACAAGATCAGGGACTACAGAGTATCAGAGCAGATTTCAGGCATGGTTGTTGGACGAGTTTGTTATTCACGAAGATGGATCACTGAGGCATGACGACATTCTTTGTATACGTAGTGGAGAGCTTTAGGAGGAAATCCTACATTAGGCACATAGATGGAAATACTCTATACACCCCAAAGTGACAAAAATGTGTACAAGGATCTGTAGAATCATGTTTGGTGGTATGGCATGAAGAGGGAGGTTTTGTTTCGAGATATTTGGTATGTCAGCAGGTCAAGGTGGATCGGTAGAGGCTAGGAGGACTGTTACAATCTTTATCCATTTTGGAGTGGAAGTGGAAACATATTACTATGAATTTCATTCCGAATTGCCAAGGGCACCGAGTGGAAAGGACACTATTTGGGTCATAGTGGGTAGACTAACCAAATCAACCTTTTTTACCCATCAAGGTTGGGTTGTCGACGAAAGGTTTGGCAGATTTATACATCCGACAGATCGCGAGGCTTCATAGAGTACCGGTGTATAGTTTCGAAGAAAGACTCATGGTCTACTTCTTACTTTTGGTGGAGTTAGTAGGATAAATTTGGTATTTAGCTGAAGTTCAACATGACATATCACTCTCAGACAAATAGACAATCTAAATGGACCATATAAACACTTGAAGATGTGTTATGTACGTGTATGCTCGATTTTAAAGGCTCGTGGGAGGATCATTTGTACTTGGTCGAGTTTATATATAATAATAGTTATAAGGCGAGTAGAGAGATGCCCCCTTTCGATGACTTATATGGTCGGAGATGTTGTACCCCTTTGTCTTGGGACGACATGGATGGGAGGTCATTGTTGGGACCATAGATGGTTGTGGATGCTACTGAGAAGGTGATATAGATTCGAGAGAGGCTCAAAGTGGCATATGATAAACAAAGGCATTCGGAAGAAACCCACCAGATACCCTTAGGGTTTGAGGTATTATATGTTAGGTTATTAGTTTGTTTTTATGCTTGGTTG
The DNA here is from genome assembly GCA_029216955.1 of Iris pallida. Lineage (NCBI taxonomy): Eukaryota > Viridiplantae > Streptophyta > Magnoliopsida > Asparagales > Iridaceae > Iris > Iris pallida. Next base: position 12,574,547 of record JANAVB010033015.1, on the reverse strand, counting down.
TAAGGTTACTTCGATAATTGTTCATTTAATGTGAAGGTTGGAGCGACGATGTTCTTGAAGATCTCCCCAATACATGGGACCATCATATTCGGTTGGAGTAGGAAGCTCAGTTCAAGATTTATTGGACCTTTTGGTATACTAAAGAAGGTTGGGGAGGTAGCGTACATATTGGCCTTGCTACCAACTTTGGAGAGTGTGTAATATTTTTCACGTGTTACAGTTGGGAAGGTACGTGGCAGACCCCAAGCATGTTTTAGACCACTAGAAGATTGAAGTGGGGCCCAACCTATCTTACAAGGAGCAACCAGTAGAGATTTTGGATCGTCAATGTAATATCCATTTCCCTATCAGTATTTTCAAACGGGTACCCTTGTATAGTATTGAATTTTTCCTAGTATTTTGAAGTTTCATGTACTTGGATAATATATTTGGTTTTCTCGTAACACGTGATCCTTGTATCATGGTCTTAGTAGTGTATTTTGTAGGAACCCTAGAGGGGGGTGAATAGGGTCAAGCTAACTAATCAAGCACTTAGCACAAGCTAATTGGCAATTTAAAAATATAAGTGCAAGAGAAGAAGCAATAACAATACCGACACACGATATATCCTGGTATCCTCCCAAGAGGCACTCCAGTCCCGGAACTCTCTCCGGCTTTAATCCACTATTTGAGTAAATAGTTACACACGAGTTTGGATCCGAAGAACTTGCCAACTTCTTACACGAGAGCTTTAATCCGAAGGCCTCTCCGACTTCAACCGAGAGTTTGGATACGAAGACTCTCCAACTTCAACCGAGAGTTTGGATACGAAGACTCTCCAACTTCAACCTTTCACAATAGGTTTTGATCTCCTTATACAATAAGATGAAGATATTACTTTTCAACTCAATAACTCTAACACAATTTGTGGATGGCAAATGAAAGCTTTGTAGAGTTGTTTGTGGATAGGCTTTGGTGGTTTAGAAATTTTTAGGCTCAAAGCATCAACCTTAAATGAAGGGGTTCAAGGCTATTTATAACCAAAGCATTGAAAAGAGCCAAAGGCAACTTTTCAGTCAGCGAACCGGTATACCATCGGTGTGGATCGGTATACCGTCGGTATACTGGTTTAGAATACAACGGCTAAAAATATAGCCGTTGGGATCATTAATTGCTCGGATTTTCGACCGTTGGAATTTCAACGTTACTAAACCGGTATACCGTCGGTATGAACCGGTATGCTGTCGGTATGTCGATTTTGTAGACAGAAACTTTCTGTGAACAAAATCGGTATACCGTCGGTATGGACCGATATACCGTCGGTATGCCGGTTTTCACCCGAAAATGATGCTAATTTCTACCATAGCTTTCGATTTTGCCATCCATTTCTTATGTTTTACAATTATTCCTAAGACTCAGTACAGACTCCAGATATACTTAGGCGGGTGCAGGCTTCTTCAGAGTTTTGAAATGGTGATGGCATGGCTTGGCTTCTTCATTTGATAGGTGTTGGTTTTTTCCTTGACGACAGCTGTCCAAAGATATCCAGTTTGTGAAAACTGAAAACCTTTCGGGGGCTTCGCCCCCGAACCCTTGACGGGGGGCGCTGCCCCCTCGACCCCCGTCCGCTGACCGGGCAGCGGAACCCCCGGTGCGTGGCTCCGAATATGTCGTCGAGCGGTTCAGAGAAATCTTTATAGAATACCATCGTCTTTGGCCCACCATGATTTCTTCATTGCATATGTCTATATTTGATCTTGCTAATTGCTTTTCTGCAAATACATATTAGATGAACAAAGCAATATACATGTAGCAAGAATGATAAGATTACAACACATTAGGACTATGCAAAGTTTAAGTATCAATGCTATAGTGATAGCATAAATATTAGTGATATCATAATGTTAAACTTAATTGAATAACCATAATCAAAACATAGTTCTGATTTTGGTAGCTCAATTAAATTTAACATATATATAATAAAAACTCATATCACTAATATGTAACACAATAAGCACATATCACCAAAGGTATAAGTATAAGTAGAAATGCTATAATGATAGTATGAATAATAGTGATAATGAAAGTCTAAACTTAATAGATTAACCATATTCAAAAATATGATACAATCATTGGGCCAACATATTTCTTGTCATGGTCGGCCTTGGTCCAGGGCACCCCGGGCGACCGCCCATGGCCCACAAACTAGGAAGGCCTCAAAAATATTTTTTTGTATATATAATCTTTGTAATATGTTAAATATTATTGTTCATACAAAATAACGTAGTAACTTACTTATTGTAGTTGGTTTTCACGTATAACTACTACATAAATGATCATTGGTTCAAGTCTTAGTGTAAGCTTTTTTTTTATGGTTTTACTTTTTTTTGGATAAATTGCACTTTGATACCTTCAACTATTCTGATTTTTCAACTTCATACCCTAAACTATTTTACTCAACAACTTAATACCTCAACTATTATTTTTTTCAACTTCATACCTAAAATTTTAAAAATTTCGAAAATGTCCTTATCCCTTCCCTCTCCCCTTCTCCCCTCCCCCCGGCCCTACTTCGGCCACCCCCTCCTCCCGTACAGCCCTAGCCCCCCTCCCTCCCGCCCCGCCCCCCCTCCGGCCACCCCCTCTTCCGCTTTCGGCCACCCCCCTCCCGCTTCCGGCCGCCTCCCCCCTCCCGCTTCCGTCTACCCTCCCCCAGCCCCCCTCCTCCCACGCTGCCGTGCCCTAGGGGGAGAGGGAGAGGCGGGGGCGGGTGGCCGGAAGCGGGAGGGGGGGAGAGAGACGGCCGGAAGTGGGAGGGGGGGGAGAGAGACGGCCGAAAGTGGGAGGGGGGGAGACGACCGGAAGCGGGAGGGGGGGAGGCGGCCGGGCGGAAGGGGGGGTGGCCGGCAGCGGGAAGGGGTGGTGGGGGGTGGGGGGTAATTTTCAAGTTTGACAAAGGGTATTTTCGTCCAAATTTTTTTCGGGTATCAACTTGTTACAAAAAAAAATTTAGAGTATAAAGTTGAAAAACAGGAATAGTTGAGGGTATCAAAGTGCAATTAAGCCTTTTTTTAAAAAGGGGCTGATGTGGGCCCACCTATCATCATTTAGTCATAAAGGGGTATTGTGGTCTTTCACCACAATAATCCTCTTAGGGTTTTGTTTCTCCTTTCTATTTATAGCTAGGGCTGGCCGTCATTAGTTTTCATGTTTGTATTGAGAAGAAACTCTCAAGTATCAATAAGAAGGATTTAGACTTTGTCCGTCCACCAAAGTTGGGAGTTTGTTCTTTTCTCACAAAAAGATCATTATCTTTCTCTGTTTCTCTTTTCTACAAATCTTTTGAGAATCGAATAGGTCGATTCACATCAATTGGTATCAGAGCTCTCTACGATCCATGGCATCCGACACAAGGAACACGATCGAGGAGAAGATCCAGGGGCTTCAGGAGGATTTCAACATCGAGATCGAAAGTTTGAAGGCCGCAATCAAAGATCAAGCGTCCACACAGGAGGATCTCCAGACCGAGGTACGACGCATGAGGGAGGAGATGACGTCGATTCCGGCAATGATGAAGTTGTTGCAAAACATCTCGAACAAGATCAATGGCGGCGAAGCGGAGGCGGCAACAACCCAAACCCTAGGCGACCAACTAGGGTTTGTTCATACGGAGGGGAAAGCGACCGACGACCACGGAGGACCGACCGACGGGAGCTGGGCCGCACCCGCCGTCGCCGCCGCGCCGCCGGGCGGGGCCCTGGCGGCCGGCGACCCTCGCCGGACAGCGGCCGAAGGCCGCGGGAGCGTCGCCGCCAACCGCGCGAGCCCGGGCGGGGCCGCTGCTGTTGGGGGCGGTGTAAGCCCCTGATTTTTCAAATCCATTTTAATTAGTGTTAATTAATTTTTAATGTCAATTATAGCCTTAAATAATTTTTTGGAATTTTTCTAGAATTTTTAAATAATTTTAAATGAGTTTTATATATTAAAAATATCAAATTGTAATTTATTCAAATGTTTTAATATCATTTTGCAATTATTTGAATTGTTTTAATATGGTTTTACAATTATTAGAATTGTTTTTATATTGATTTGTAATTAATGAATTGTTTATGCAAATTATAATTTGCATTTAGTTACAGCGGGGACCTATCTGTAAATTCCTAAAGTCTAGGGGTCTCCCTGCAATTTTACCTACCCACCCCCCGACGACTGCCCCGACTGCCCCGACGACCGACCTACGCTGCCCCGCCATTTCCGGCCAGCGCGACAGCCCCCGACCGCCTCGACTCCCTATTTAAACACCCCCTCATCCCCCTGGACCAAACCCTAACCCTAAAACTCCCCCACAACCGACCACGACCCCCTTTCTTCCCCGACGAACACCTAAACCCTAACTCTACTCCGGCGACCCCCGTTCGACGACCACCGCTCGACGTCATCGACCACCACCACCCTCAACGAGTTCGCCACGCCGAGCTAGGTCGATCGCCACCCGAGCGCCACGCCGCCGACGCCCCCAGCCGCCGTTCGCCCTCTCGAAACCCTTCTTCTCCGCCGGACACGTGGGTAACTTTCTTCCCTCTGTGTCGTACGTGTCTCAAACTGAGACACGAGACTCGCCTAGACACGGGGGACTCAACTGTGATGCTGGACACGTGTTAGCCGAGTCGTACGTGTCGTGCTGGGCACGGACACGTCGACTCTGTGTCAGATTCGACTTCTCGTGTCCTGGACTGTATGGACACGAGACAAACTGTGAAATAGATTAACGGGTTGGGCTTTGATTAACGGGTAAAAACCCATTAAATTCCTAACCTAAATAAATGTTAACTAAAACCTAACCCTAACAGACTTAGCGGGCTGACCTACTGGCCAGCCCGAACATTTAAAACCCCTCCCCCCGCGCTTCTCTGGACAGGGTTCGAGCCCCCTGTTTCAGTTTCTTTTTCTTTTTCTTTTTCTTTTCTTTTTCTTTTACTGTTTTTATATATATATATATATATATATATATATATATATATGTATATATATATATGTATATATTAGTATATAGGTATATATATACTGTTTTAAACAGTATGTATGTATATATGTATATATTTTATGGTTAGTAAATTATATGTATATATGTTAGTGTTTATATATATATATATGTACACATATGTATATGTATATATATATTTTCTTGTGTATGTATATATATTATTATATATATATATATACTTTATAAATTAAGTATTTTCTTGTATATATATATATATGTACTTTTGGCATAGGTATGTGAATATTCTTTTGTATAAACTTTACCTTATTAAAATAATAATATTTATTTTGACTATTACCAACTTATATTTTATTGTATTTAATTACTGCAACCATTTGATGTCCAAGCCTAGCATGGGTATTTGGGCTCAAATGTGTTTTCACACATTCAAGACCTGTTCAAGTCATATTGGACTTGATTCATGGCCTTGGGTCCTGTATTTGAACTTTGGTTCAAATTATATACATGGGCAAAATACGCAGATAATTAATTATTATGTACATTGCTGTTTTTGGTTTTCTAAAAATACTTAAAGTATTGCTAAAATTATGGAAAAATAGTTTTTAGATACTTTGTTAAGTTGGCAAATTTAGTATAATTTTTGTAGTAATTAATTTACTATTTTGCCACTAGTTTGGCATATGAAACCAAAACTCATTTTCTGTATACTTAGGAAAGCTGATTTTTATAAAATATTTGTACTGGATAATAAATTCCAGAAAAATTATAATAAATTTCTATGATTAACAAGGATCACCTTAGTACTTTACTTTAAGAAAAACTAGGCTTTTTGTCTACTTTAAAAATTGTTAGAACACAATAGTCTTTTTATTTATTTATTGATTAATTACGACTTGTAGCTTTTTAAGTTATTTGCAGTTTTAGTCGTGTTGAACCCCATCCCTCACTAGTGTAAAGACCCTGGAATGTTAGTTAACATAGTGTGTCACCCCCACATTGGTCTCCTAGTCCAAGTCATCATTTTGGCTAGGTGCCCAGTCACAAGTCGTGTCACACCAGTTTAGTGTTCTAGTAGTTTAGCTTAGTGTAAAAGCTAAGTTATTGCATTTATTTCTACAGTGACGAGTTACTGGACATCCATAGCATCGTTATCGCAGCTTGTTTTGTTTTGCTTTGCTAGAGGCAAGTACTTTCTACGAACTTTACATATTGTCACATAAATGAACTGCAAAACCTACCATGTTAAATGCTGATCCTTGGGATAGCAAGTTAAAACGTCACATGTTGTACTTTCCATTACTACCATGCTTAGAACAGTCTTGATGTATCTCTCACATGATTAGAATATGGGTTATGGGGAAACTGATAGTATTATACGTGATCACGACCCCCCTACAGTAGCGAGCTCGGTCGCATTCTATATGCACTACCTTGCCGCAGGCCATTACCCCGCATGTCTGTACGGATGTACATTTATGCTTGTTAACTTGTACGTATGTACATTTCATTATGTGCCCCCAGCACATTGTACATCTATTGACCGATCACGTACTTGCTACAGTTTTAAACATTACATATACATCTGTCTCTATGACACGTGTATCCTTGCCATGATAGATTGAGTGATGTCATGCTTTCCAGTTATTCCTCTCATGTTCATTTCCATGTTTCATATGCTAGTTTGCTAGATTTAGTACTTGCTCCCGTCCTGACAGGATAACGTTGTAGGTGTCCTTACTGAGGAGGAGTTACTCTGCGACTCGTACTATGGAGTCACTGCCGAGGACCCGACTCTGCTTTATGAGGATGTTCCTGCGGGGAACCTTGCCTAGCTATCTTTTGTTTACTTAGACTTGAGAGTAGACATGTATTAGGCTATATCATTTTGTAACTGGACATGTATCCAGTTTTACATTTCAGTTTACTTGTACTTGGACATCTTATTATATACGACGACTTTTGTGTTTGGAGCATTTATGATTCTTCTTCACTTATAGAACTGTTAGCACATTTAGTCTTATCCTGTTGTCTTTAGAACAGCTTACTACGTTTTATCTCAGCGTAGGCTGGGCATGCCTCGGCCTGGCCCAACAATTTGGGTAGCGGGTCGTGACATGTTTTTAGTGGTGGCCCATGCAGGTCCCGACTAAACTGTTTGGTTACTTTATTGTACCAAGCATACCTGCAATTAGGAACTTAAGGTAATTAGACAACATTAGGAAAGACGCTTAGTACACCTAGAGGAATGCTAGGATTGCAACATAGGAAATACGTCACATGTTTGCTATTATAATTAGATTTTCTTGCATATGATTGCTTACTTTAAATAAAGTCCTTATAAGTCTTTTATGTGTAATTTAGATGGTGCTTACTCGTTCGTCCCAGCATGTTACCCCCGAGAATGGGGCCCTCCGTATCCAGTCAGCTGACCAGTTGACTGATGCATCTCCACCTACCACATTCCCCCACTCCACAGATCCACAGGCCCAGATACCACCTTCCACATCCCAGGCCCAGCAGGACCCGATACTTCCACCACCTCCTATCACTATACCCACCCAGGCTTCCGTCACACTCGACGGGAACCAGCTGCTCACACTGATCCAGGGGTTCCTAACAACCCATCAGGAGCAGACTACCCTACTTCGCCAGAGCATGGAGCGTTCTGAGGGACGTCCCGTGGTCCCACCATATGTAGAGCCGCGGCAGAGAGCGGGGACGGTCAAGGACTTCATGGGTCTGAATCCCAAGGAGTTCTCAGGGACTGAGGGCATAGTAGTAGCTGATGACTGGCTAGATTCTGTAGAGAGGAAGCTTCTGGGAGTTAGGATGCCGGATGACCTTCAGGTTGAGGCAGCAGGATTTCTGCTGATAGACTTAGCAGGAGTCTGGTTCAGGAATGAGCCATTGTTCGCGAGAGGTAGAGCCACCTGGGACCAGTTCAAGACCCAGTTCAAGAAGAAGTTCTTCTCGACCACCGCTAGAGTAGCCATGGGGCTACGATTCCAGAACATCCAGCAGGGGAACCGTTCTGTTGACGACTATGCGGGAGAGTTCAGTCGCTTGAGCCGTTTTGCTCCTAGCCTGGTTGCTGATCCAGAGGAGATGACCCGTAGGTTTTGCCATGGTCTAGTTCCAGACATTGGCATTCTTATAGTGGCGAACGGCACGACTGACTACTACCAGAGCCTAGAGTTGGCCCGGAGCATTGAGGAGCGTCTTCTGTCTTGCAAGAGGCCGGCTCCTGTACATCATGAGGGACCGTCCAAGCGTCAGGCTTTCCAGCAGAAAGCGCCGACGCCACCCCAGCAGACTTACCGTCCCTCTACACCACATCATCAGACCCCGCCAGTTAGAGCCCCGGGACCCCGGCAGCAGCAGCCGAAGGGAGCTATATGTTCTTTCTGCGGAAGACCAGGGCACGACAGCTCCATTTGCAGGAAGAAGTTGAAGCAGTGCTTAGCTTGTGGGTCTGCCACCCATCAGATTCGGGACTGCCCAGTAGCGAAGGCTAGAGGACCGCTCCCGACTCAGCAGCAGAGGTTCGGGCAGCATCTGCAGCAGCAGAAGGGACCTCAGGGGAGAGTCTATAGTCTAGCAGTGGAGCCGGAGCCGGAGCAGGTTTCGGAGCCGGATTACTTAGCCGACGTCATTACAGGTCATGTTTATTTGCATACTTTTCTAGCTCTATGTTTGTTTGATTCTGGTGCATCTCATAGCTTCCTATCATTAGAGTTTATGCAAGAACATCACTTAGTATCTACACCTACGACGGAGATTAGTAGAGTAATGACGGGAGGAGGACCAGTGCCTATTAGAGCTAGCTATAGATGCTCTATTCTGATAGCCGGGAGAGAGTTTGAGGGGCGATTCTTCGTAATGCCACTCCCCGGTTATGATATCATATTGGGGATGGACTGGCTTAGCTATGCCCATGCATCTATAGATTGCCATGAGGGTAGTGTTTTGTTCGGTCCCCCAGGCACAGCACCGTTCAGAGTCAGTAGGACAGGGCCGGAGATCAGCCTAGAGCCGAACTGTTGTGCGACAGTCGGGGACGCAGCACTGCCACATCCTATCATTAGGGAGTTTATGGATGTATTTCCAGAGGATCTTCCAGGACTTCTGCCAGACAGAGATGTGGAGTTCACTATAGATTTAGTACCGGGTTCATCACCAGTATCCCGGGCTTGCTATAGAGTGAATCCCAAGGAGGCCATAGAGATGAAAGAGCAGATTGATGACCTGTTGAAAAAGGGTTTCATTCGATCCAGTGCTTCTCCATGGGGAGCGCCAGTGCTCTTTGTGCCTAAGAAGGATGGTACAGTCCGGTTGTGTATTGATTACCAGGCCTTGAATGCCATCACTATCAAGAACAAATATCCTCTGCCCAGGATAGATGATTTGTTCGACCAGTTGAGCGGGGCGAAGGTGTTTTCCAGGATAGACTTGAGATCCGGGTACCACCAGGTGAAGGTTAGGCCAGCAGACATCCAGAAGACGGCGTTCAACACGAAGTACGGGCAGTACGAGTTTCTGGTGATGCCATTTGGTCTCACAAATGCGCCAGCTGTCTTTATGAACTTGATGAATAAGACATTTCACCAGTATCTGGATAAGTTCGTCGTGGTGTTTATCGACAACATCCTGATATACTCGAAGACGCCGGAGGAGCATGCAGAGCACTTGCGGATAGTTTTGGGGATTCTGAGGCAGGAGAGACTGTTTGCCAAATTGCCGAAGTGCGAGTTCTTTTTAGACCGAGTGGAGTTTCTCGGCCATGTGGTCACTGGAGATGGAATCTCGGTGGATCCCAGGAAGATTGCTGCAGTTGAGACGTGGAAGGCTCCGACGTCAGTTTCAGAGATCAGGAGCTTTCTGGGTTTAGCAGGCTATTACAGAAAGTTCGTTCAGGACTTTGCTAGGATAGCTGAACCCATGACGAAGCTGACGCGGAAGGACGCAGAGTACATCTGGTCAGAGGACTGCCAGGCGGCATTTGAGGAGCTGAAGAGGAGGCTGACGACCGCTCCAGTTCTGACTTTACCTTCAGGTTCTGGAGGTTTCACCATATACAGTGATGCTTCTGGGAAGGGGCTAGGATGTGTTCTACAGCAGCATGGAAAAGTAATTGCTTATGCATCTAGGCAATTGCGGACTCATGAGAGGAATTATCCTACCCATGACCTCGAGTTAGCTGCGGTGATCTTTGCCCTCAAGTTATGGAAACATTACTTATACGGAGAGCGTGTGGAGATCTTTACTGACCACAAAAGCTTGAAGTATGTGTTCACGCAGAAAGAGCTGAACATGAGGCAAAGACGATGGTTGGAGTTGATGAAGGACTTCGACATCGATTTACAGTACCACCCCGGGAAGGCAAATGTAGTGGCGGATGTGCTGAGCAGGCATCCGATGGCATGGTACCTGATGATTGATCGGCATTTGCGGGAGGATCTGGAGAAGCTCGGTATCGAGCTAGTTCGACCCGGATCAGTGATACAGATGATGGCACTTGACATTCAGTCAGGTTTGATGGAGCAGATCCGGGAGGCACAGTCTACAGATGAGAGCCTTCGCAGACTTCGACCCCAGGCATTAGCTGGATTGCTGGATGACTTCACTATAGCAGAGGATGGATCCTTGAGGCGTGGCAGCCGATTGTGCGTACCGAAAGGAGAGCTAGTAGAGGCAGTTTTGCAGGAGGCGCACCGATCGAGATATTCTATTCACCCTGGTGCTAACAAGATGTACCGTGACTTGCGGGAGCATCTTTGGTGGCACGGGATGAAGAGGGATGTATCACGCTTCATTTCGAGATGTCTAGTTTGCCAGCAGGTCAAGACGGAGCGCCAGAGGCCAGCTGGTCTGTTACAGCCATTACCCATTCCCGAGTGGAAGTGGGAACATATTACGATGGACTTCGTTTCAGGGCTTCCTCGTTCCCAAGGAGGGAAGGATGCCATCTGGGTTATTGTAGACAGGCTGACGAAGTGTGCGCACTTCATACCCTTCAAGGTGGGGCTTTCCACCGAGAAGTTGGCGGAGCTATACATGCAGCAGATAGTTCGCCTACACGGAGTGCCGGTGAGCATCGTGTCAGACAGAGACAGCAGATTTACATCCCACTACTGGAGGAGCTTACAGGAGGAGTTGGGCAGTAGACTCAAGTTCAGTACGGCATACCACCCGCAGACAGATGGGCAGTCCGAGAGGACGATACAGACACTGGAGGATATGCTGAGGACTTGCGTGCTGGACTTCGGAGGATCATGGGAGAGCCATCTGCACTTGGTAGAGTTTTCATACAACAACAGCTACCAGGCCAGTATTGGTATGTCTCCTTTCGAGGCGCTATATGGACGACGATGCCGGACACCGCTCTTTTGGGATGATGTCGGAGACAGAGTTATGCTTGGGCCAGAGATGATCACGGATGCAGCAGAGAAAGTCGGGATGATCAGAGACAGGCTCAGAGTAGCTCAGGATAGGCAGAAACACTGGGCTGATGCTAGTCGCAGGCCGATGGAGTTCGCGGACGGTGATATGGTGCTAGTAAAGATATCACCTACTCGAGGGACGATCCGGTTCGGACGAGGAGGGAAGCTGAGCCCCAGGTACATCGGGCCATTCGAGGTACTTGGCAGGATCGGAGAGGTAGCTTACAGGGTTGCACTTCCACCCAACCTAGCAGGAGTTCACGATGTTTTTCACGTATCTCAGCTGAGGAGATATGTTCCAGACCCCAGTCATGTGCTAGATCATTCAGAGTTGGAGGTCGGACCGAGCCTTACAGTTTCTGAGCAGCCAGTGGAGATATTAGACCGGAGAGAGAAGAGGCTGAGGAACAAGGTTATACCCCTAGTACGTGTAGCTTGGAGCCGTCACTCCCCAGGTGAATCTACTTGGGAGAGGGAGTCGGACATGAGGGAGAGATTCCCTTACTTGTTCGATCCAACCGCTGCGAGGGAACCACCCGTTCCCGCTTGATACCTTAGAGGTTAGTTTCGAATCGCAGCCTTAGTCATTTTTTTTTTGTTACTTTGCTTGTTATGTTAGAATATTGTCGGGTCTTCAATCCTTGTGAATTTCGAGGACGAAATTTTTCAAGGAGGGAAGACTTGTAAGCCCCTGATTTTTCAAATCCATTTTAATTAGTGTTAATTAATTTTTAATGTCAATTATAGCCTTAAAATTTTTTTTGGAATTTTTCTAGAATTTTTAAATAATTTTAAATGAGTTTTATATATTAAAAATATCAAATTGTAATTTATTCAAATGTTTTAATATCATTTTGCAATTATTTGAATTGTTTTAATATGGTTTTGCAATTATTAGAATTGTTTTTATATTGATTTGTAATTAATGAATTGTTTATGCAAATTATAATTTGCATTTAGTTACAGCGGGGACCTATCTGTAAATTCCTAAAGTCTAGGGGTCTCCCTGCAATTTTACCTACCCACCCCCCGACGACTGCCCCGACTGCCCCGACGACCGACCTACGCTGCCCCGCCATTTCCGGCCAGCGCGACAGCCCCCGACCGCCTCGACTCCCTATTTAAACACCCCCTCATCCCCCTGGACCAAACCCTAACCCTAAAACTCCCCCACAACCGACCACGACCCCCTTTCTTCCCCGACGAACACCTAAACCCTAACTCTACTCCGGCGACCCCCGTTCGACGACCACCGCTCGACGTCATCGACCACCACCACCCTCAACGAGTTCGCCACGCCGAGCTAGGTCGATCGCCACCCGAGCGCCACGCCGCCGACGCCCCCAGCCGCCGTTCGCCCTCTCGAAACCCTTCTTCTCCGCCGGACACGTGGGTAACTTTCTTCCCTCTGTGTCGTACGTGTCTCAAACTGAGACACGAGACTCGCCTAGACACGGGGGACTCAACTGTGATGCTGGACACGTGTTAGCCGAGTCGTACGTGTCGTGCTGGGCACGGACACGTCGACTCTGTGTCAGATTCGACTTCTCGTGTCCTGGACTGTATGGACACGAGACAAACTGTGAAATAGATTAACGGGTTGGGCTTTGATTAACGGGTAAAAACCCATTAAATTCCTAACCTAAATAAATGTTAACTAAAACCTAACCCTAACAGACTTAGCGGGCTGACCTACTGGCCAGCCCGAACATTTAAAACCCCCCCCCCCCCGCGCTTCTCTGGACAGGGTTCGAGCCCCCTGTTTCAGTTTCTTTTTCTTTTTCTTTTTCTTTTCTTTTTCTTTTACTGTTTTTATATATATATATATATGTATATATATATATATGTATATATTAGTATATAGGTATATATATACTGTTTTAAACAGTATGTATGTATATATGTATATATTTTATGGTTAGTAAATTATATGTATATATGTTAGTGTTTATATATATATATATGTACACATATGTATATGTATATATATATTTTCTTGTGTATGTATATATATTATTATATATATATATACTTTATAAATTAAGTATTTTCTTGTATATATATATATATATATATGTACTTTTGGCATAGGTATGTGAATATTCTTTTGTATAAACTTTACCTTATTAAAATAATAATATTTATTTTGACTATTACCAACTTATATTTTATTGTATTTAATTACTGCAACCATTTGATGTCCAAGCCTAGCATGGGTATTTGGGCTCAAATGTGTTTTCACACATTCAAGACCTGTTCAAGTCATATTGGACTTGATTCATGGCCTTGGGTCCTGTATTTGAACTTTGGTTCAAATTATATACATGGGCAAAATACGCAGATAATTAATTATTATGTACATTGCTGTTTTTGGTTTTCTAAAAATACTTAAAGTATTGCTAAAATTATGGAAAAATAGTTTTTAGATACTTTGTTAAGTTGGCAAATTTAGTATAATTTTTGTAGTAATTAATTTACTATTTTGCCACTAGTTTGGCATATGAAACCAAAACTCATTTTCTGTATACTTAGGAAAGCTGATTTTTATAAAATATTTGTACTGGATAATAAATTCCAGAAAAATTATAATAAATTTCTATGATTAACAAGGATCACCTTAGTACTTTACTTTAAGAAAAACTAGGCTTTTTGTCTACTTTAAAAATTGTTAGAACACAATAGTCTTTTTATTTATTTATTGATTAATTACGACTTGTAGCTTTTTAAGTTATTTGCAGTTTTAGTCGTGTTGAACCCCATCCCTCACTAGTGTAAAGACCCTGGAATGTTAGTTAACATAGTGTGTCACCCCCACATTGGTCTCCTAGTCCAAGTCATCATTTTGGCTAGGTGCCCAGTCACAAGTCGTGTCACACCAGTTTAGTGTTCTAGTAGTTTAGCTTAGTGTAAAAGCTAAGTTATTGCATTTATTTCTACAGTGACGAGTTACTGGACATCCATAGCATCGTTATCGCAGCTTGTTTTGTTTTGCTTTGCTAGAGGCAAGTACTTTCTACGAACTTTACATATTGTCACATAAATGAACTGCAAAACCTACCATGTTAAATGCTGATCCTTGGGATAGCAAGTTAAAACGTCACATGTTGTACTTTCCATTACTACCATGCTTAGAACAGTCTTGATGTATCTCTCACATGATTAGAATATGGGTTATGGGGAAACTGATAGTATTATACGTGATCACGACCCCCCTACAGTAGCGAGCTCGATCGCATTCTATATGCACTACCTTGCCGCAGGCCATTACCCCGCATGTCTGTACGGATGTACATTTATGCTTGTTAACTTGTACGTATGTACATTTTATTATGTGCCCCCAGCACATTGTACATCTATTGACCGATCACGTACTTGCTACAGTTTTAAACATTACATATACATCTGTCTCTATGACACGTGTATCCTTGCCATGATAGATTGAGTGATGTCATGCTTTCCAGTTATTCCTCTCATGTTCATTTCCATGTTTCATATGCTAGTTTGCTAGATTTAGTACTTGCTCCCGTCCTGACAGGATAACGTTGTAGGTGTCCTTACTGAGGAGGAGTTACTCTGCGACTCGTACTATGGAGTCACTGCCGAGGACCCGGCTCTGCTTTATGAGGATGTTCCTGCGGGGAACCTTGCCTAGCTGTCTTTTGTTTACTTAGACTTGAGAGTAGACATGTATTAGGCTATATCATTTTGTAACTGGACATGTATCCAGTTTTACATTTCAGTTTACTTGTACTTGGACATCTTATTATATACGACGACTTTTGTGTTTGGAGCATTTATGATTCTTCTTCACTTATAGAACTGTTAGCACATTTAGTCTTATCCTGTTGTCTTTAGAATAGCTTACTACGTTTTATCTCAGCGTAGGCTGGGCATGCCTCGGCCTGGCCCAACAATTTGGGTAGCGGGTCGTGACAGGCGGTCGCTGGCCGGCCCCCGACCGCCACCCCTGGCCGGTCGGCGCCAGAGGAGCCGCCGGCGAGCGGCCGTGGCCGGACGCCGTCGATCCGTACGGTCCCGGCGGACCGGTTCCACATTCGGGAGAAGCCCTAGGGCTTGGGGCCCCCTACGGGGGTCGGACGATGACAGCGAACTACGGAGATCGGTTCGCGGGTCCGGAAAGGGGCTTGGCGGGAGTTCCGGCTTGGACGGGAGGAGCGGAACCGCCAGAAGGAGCGAGGCACGCCGGAGGCAGCAATTTCTTTGGGGGAACGGCGGATCCCGCCAACTTCCAGAGAGGGGGCCTGCCCCCACGACGACCACCACGGACGAGGGCAGTCGGTGACTACAGGGGTCCGGTGGAGGAGTGGGGTGAGCAGGTCTGGGCTGACGAGCGGTATGAGGAGGTTGACAGAGGCCCGTACGAGACCCAGCGGAGAGATACACACCGCTGGGAAGGAGGACGAGGCAGGGATGATATGCAGCACGGTGACCTTAGCGCGGATCGCCGGCTGAAGAAACTGAAGCTACCCACGTTCGAGGGTGAGAACCCAGACGAGTGGATTTTTCGGGCGGAGCGCTATTTTGAGATCATGGAGCTGACCGAGGCAGAGGTCCTCAGATGCATCGGAATCTATTTCGAGGGCCAGGCCCTGGCGTGGTATCGATGGAGATCGGCGAGGACCCCGTTCAGCAGCTGGGCGGAGCTGACGGGATACATTTTAGACCGCTTCCAGGAGACGGCTTCGGGTGATTTCTACGAGCAGTGGTCGTCGCTACGACAGGAGGGGACGGTTCGAGACTTCGTCGCGAAGTTCGAATTACTATCTGGACGCGTTCGAGGGGTGTCGGACGAGTTACAGATAGGTATGTTTATGAAGGGTTTAAAGCCCTCCATACGAGCGGAGCTCAGGCTGCAGAGTCCGCGGTGCTTAGAAGATCTCCTCCGCCTGGCCCACAAGGCAGAGGAGAAATTGGCGGAAGAAAAGCGCCTTAAAGACGCTTGGGGAGCATCGGGACAGCACAGTCAGACGGGCCTAGTAATTCCACGACCAGCAGCGGAGGCTCAGGCACCAATACCACCTAGACCCGCAGGCGGGACAGGGGGCTCCATAGTACCGGGGAGGCGCCTGTCGGATGCTGACATGAAGGCGAGAAGAGCAGCTGGCTTGTGCTTCAGATGCGACGAGTGGTTCACTCCCGGTCATCGATGTGCGAGCAAGTTGCTGCAGATCGTAATCTTGCCCGACGAGGAGGAGGATCCGACGGAGGAAGAGGCCGCTATAGCAACAGACGCAGTTTTCCAGATTTCCACCTTGAGGACAAGGTGGCTCTTTTAGGGGACGGTATTGATGTGGGCCCACCTATCATCATTTAGTCATAAAGGGGTATTGTGGTCTTTCACCACAATAACCCTCTTAGGATTTTGTTTCTCCTTTCTATTTATAGCTAGGGCTGGCCGTCATTAGTTTTCATGCTTGTATTGAGAAGAAACTCTCAAGTATCAATAAGAAGGATTTAGACTTTGTCCGTCCACCAAAGTTGGGAGTTTGTTCTTTTCTCACAAAAAGATCATTATCTTTCTCTGTTTCTCTTTTCTACAAATCTTTTGAGAATCGAATAGGTCGATTCACATCAGGGGCACCATTTTAAATTTTGTCCTGGCTCCGAAAAACTCTGGAACGACCTTGTTCCTTGTATCACATGTTCTTAGATATCGATACTATATACTATTCGTGCTATTGGA
The DNA here is from genome assembly GCA_029216955.1 of Iris pallida. NCBI lineage: Eukaryota > Viridiplantae > Streptophyta > Magnoliopsida > Asparagales > Iridaceae > Iris > Iris pallida. The sequence continues at coordinate 12,557,419 of JANAVB010033015.1, read as the reverse complement.
TTTATAGTTCTTGTTGGTATATTAGAATAAGTATATTGGAATATCCTATTGGTATATTTGGTATGTCAGAATATGCCACAGAATATTCCACAGAGGGTTTAATATAATGAGGAGGATTGTAAGGCTATATATAGCCATGAGATTGTCAATAAAATCATTACAAAATATTCAACATGGTATCAGAGCCACCAAAATCCTAGCCGTCGTCACCTTTCCTAAATCCTAACCCTAGTTGTCACCGCCATTACCATCCACACCACCACAGCTACTGCCGTCACCAGCTACTGCATGCCGCCCCCTCCGCATACCGACCTCGACGCCACCAGCCGTACGTCGAGCACCTCGCGCGCGAGCCTGCCGCTGCTTCGTGGGCACCTCCGCCGCACGTACGCGGCTGTTGCCACTGCTGCTGCTCGCGACGGCCGTTGCTCGGAGACACCCGACGGCGTCCACTCACCTGTCAGTCGACCCACCGCCTCCACTACTACGAAGCCACGGTTTTCGAAGTTTTTTACGGGATCATTCCAGACGTTGAAGGCCTAGATCCGATAGAAGAGAGATATGATCGAATCTAGGAGAGGACGAAGAGGACGAGCGTGAATCGTGGAACGTGTGTGAAGTGATCGGAGAAGAGGAGGATCGAAGGAGGAGAACATCAAGATGCTGGATCCTGTGGAGGTTGCAACGTTGATGAAGCTAATGAAACTGTCGGCTGGTGAGAGTACGACACGAACATCGACGAAGTTGGAGCTTCCCTCCATCGATCTGAAGCTTGATGGACCAGCTACCTACCTGAGTTGGTCACGTCGGATGAGGAGAACCCTCGCAGGTAAGAACCTGGTGGGTTTCCTGTCAGGAAAGAAGACAGAGCCAGACGAGGGTTCGGTAGGACGCGACGAGTGAAAATCCACTCATATGGTGATCTATATTTGGCTTCTCAATTCTTTAGTCCTATCGATCGTCGCCACAGTGGATGGCATCGAGATGGTGAAGGACGTGTGGGAGAAATTAAGGAGGACCTACGATGGTGTAGGGAACAACTTACGAATTTTTCAGATCAAGGGGGAGATTGACGACACTGTACAGGGAGAAAAGAAGGTGCATGAGTTTGCCATAGAGTTGGGACGTCTATGGTTGGATTACGATCACTTAGATCGACGAGCTACGGTAACCCGAAGTGTAAGAAGAGACATGTATGTCTGCAGGTGGTGGACGTAGACATTTTGGAGGACATAGTCGTGGGGGTCGACGGGGTGGTCGAAGAGGTTATCGAGCGAACCTGCTGGTAGCAGAAGGGGATGAGGTAGCTGGTGGTACCTTTATCGAGGAGGATCAGGCACTGATGGGCATGCTGGAGGCACTCAGGAGGAAGCAAAGAGCGTCAAACGATGGAGACATGAGGAGTAGAACCGAGTAGGCGTCCACCTCATTCTTCGCTGGAGGTAACACCGTCATGTATGTCCATCCATCAGAAGGTACTGACGATTCAGACTGGATTATCGACTCGGGAGCATCTCGACATGTGACGGAAAATGCTAGTGAGTTCTCCTCCTATACTCACCTAGCATCGGCAGACAACATTCAAACAACTGATGGTACTTTCCTGCCAGTAGTTTGTAAGGGTGCTGTAAATTATACAGGTTCAGTAAAATTATCCAATATTTTGCATGCTCCATCTTTTCCAGTCAATCTTTTGTCCATCAGTTTTATAATCCTCTAACTAAAATGCATTGTCTCTTTTGATATTCCTAAGGTGATCTTCCAGGAGAAAGAGACGGGACGAAGACTTGGGACTGTCATTTGGCATGAAGGACTGTGATACCTGGATCGAGAAGGGCTGAATTCAGCATTGATGTCTGTGGCAAAGAAGGCAGGAATGGGAGGACTCAAGATGAGTGCCGAGGATACATTAATACTCCACCATAAGAGGTTGGGACACTCCTCTTTTGCTACTTTAAGTAAATTGCATCCGGCTATTTATGAGAAAACAAATAAGGAGAAACTAGTATGTGATGCATATGATTTAGGCAAACTTATTAGGAGCTCATATGCTAGTACAGGTCATAAGAGCTCGTCTGTTTTTGATGTAATACATTCTGATGTTTGGGGGCCATACGCCATAATGGTTACAAGTATTTTGTTTCCTTCATTGATTGTTCTTCTCGTGTCACTTGGCTGTATTTGATAAAAAATAAGAGTGATGTATCTACCTGTTTTTGGGACTTTCATAAACATGTCCAGACTCAGTACAGAGCAGTGGTGAAGGTACTAAGGTCTGACAATGGGACAGAGTATACCAACAGAGCACTTACGGAATACTTGTCAGCCCAAGGGATACATCATTAGACCACCTGTGCATACACACCAGCACAAAATGGAGTAGCAAAAAGGAAGAACAGACACCTTCTGGAGGTGGCAAAAAGCATGATGATCGATATGAATGTCCCACAAAGTATGTGGGGACATGCAGTGTTGACAGCAACTCAACTAATCAATATGATGCCCTCGAAGATACTGGGATGGAAGTCTCCATGTAAAATATTGCAAGAAAATAATAGTGGGATACTCCCACTGAAGGTGTTTGGCTGCGTGTGTTTTGTGAAGGACAACAAACCACTCAGTTGGGGAACTTGATCCTAGAGCCGTCAAGAGCATCTTCGTAGGCTACTCGACGACTCAAAAGAGATGTGTGCTGGAGCCCAGTAGAGAAGAAGTTTGTGAGCATGGATGTTTACTTCAGGGAACACGAGCCATACTACCGTCAGGAGGGAACCTCAAACAACTCGTCTAATACTGCGAGTATGAGACGAGAGGGATATATTGGTTAAAGCCTGGTGACCGATTTAGGAGTATGGCATGGAGGCGCGGTTGAGGAGGAGCAGGAAGGTGAAGAGGAACAAGGGGAGGAGATGAGAAGTGTTAGGCCCACGGCTCAGGGGGAGATACTTATCTATAGTAGGAGAGGGAAGTAAACTGCTGGACCATTACCTACAGTGCTAGTGCTAAGTCCCTTGCATGCGTCCGTCTCGAGTCCTGAGACACCTACACCACCACCAGAGTCCCCTTCAGGTGATATCATTATTCCTACTCCTCTCACACTATTATCAGTACAGAGGACCACTCGCAGCAATGCGAGAAATTCTCCTGTTAGATATGGTTGGGACCTTGCTCAGTTTGTTTCATATGATCATATTTCCTCTTCTCATGGAGCATTCATTGCATCTTTGGATAGTATTACTGTACCTAACAATTGACAGGTTGCCAAAAATTGTCCAAAGTGGATAGCGACGATGCACGTGAGTTGGGAGCTCTTGAGAAGAACCACACTTGGGAGCTGATAAAACTGTCAGAAGGGAAAAGAGCAGTCAGATGCAAGTGGGTCTTTACTGTGAAGCAGAACCCATATGGACAGGTTGAGCACTACAAAGCTCGACTGGTGGCAAAAGAATACAGTCAGACGTACGATATTGACTATGACGAGACCTTTGCACCAGTGGCGAAGATGAGCACTGTCAGGACCCTGATTTCTCTGACAGCAAATGGTGGATGGAAATTACACCAACTGGATGTGAAAAATGCGTTTCTTCATTGAGATCTAGTAGAGGAGATGTACATGGAGATACCACCAGGATTCGACACCAATCAGATAATGGACAAGGTCTGCAGGTTGAAAAATTTCCTCTATGGACTGAAGCAGTCTCCTCGAGCGTGGTTTAACAGATTCAGGAGGACGATGATAGGAATGGGATATCGGCAGATCAATGCTGATCATACTGTGTTCTTCCGTCGGAGTGGACGCCATATTACCATGTTTGCGGTGTATGTGGACGATATGATTATCATAGGAGATGATGAGAAGGAGATCGTCCGACTCAAGGGGAAGCTTGACAAGGAATTCGAGGTGAAGGACCTTGGCCTTCTTCGGTACTTTCTTAGGATTGAGATTGCTCGAGAAGCAGAAGGGATTGTTCTTTCTCAGAGGAAGTATGCACTGAACCTTCTTACAGAGACATGGACGTTGGAATGCAAACCTGCAGCGACGCTGATAGATCAGAGGTTCAAGCTGGCTTCTGAGGCTGGAGAACCAGTTGACCGGGATAGATACCAGAGATTGGTGGACAAGTTGATCTATTTGAGTCATACCCGTCCTGATATTTGCTTTGCAGTAAGTGTGGTGAGCCGCTACATGCATGACCCACGAAAGGGTCATATGGATGCAGTATACCAGATTCTGAGATACTTGAAGGGTGCCCTCGGGAAGGGACTGATATTCAGGAAGAATAATCACGTGAGCATCGAGGGCTACTGTGATTCTAACTGGGCTAGTTGTACTGATGACAGGAGATCTACCTCAAGATACTGCATATTTGTAGGAGGCAACTTGATCTCTTAGAGGAGTAAGAAGTAGTCAGTGGTGGCCAGATCGACAGTTGAAGCAGAGTACAGGGCTATGGTCTTGGGAGTTGCAGAGCTGCTATGGTTGAAGAATATGCTGGTGGAGCTGAAGCTAGATCAAGGAGCCAAGATGAAGCTGTGGTGTGACAACCAGTCAGCTATTAGTATCGTCAACAATCCAGTACAACATGACAACCAAACACATCGAGATCGATAGGTTCTTCATCAAGGAGAAGTTGGATAGAGGACTACTGGAGTTAGGCCACGTTCCAACCAAGGATCAGGTAGCAGACGGACTGACCAAGGGACTCAGCTCTGTGAGCATGATTAGGGGACATGACAAGATGGGCTTAGTGAATATCTCTCGCCCATCTTTAGGGAGAGTGTTGGTATATTAAAATAAGTATATTGGAATATCCTGTTGGTATATTTGGTATGTTAGAATATGCCACACTCACCGAGGGTTTAATGTAATGAGGAGGATTGTAAGGCTATATATAGCCATGAGATTATCAATAAAATCATCACAAAATATTCAATAGTTCTTCATGGCTTTCATGGTTATACTTGCACCTAAAGCTTCTGCGTTTCAATACCATAGAGTATCGATATAGCTTTGATATGTTTATTTCGTACTTCCTCGTATGTTGTGTTTATTATTTTGGCGCACTCCTTGAGACTTCTTGGTTTTCGTGATTCTTATGTCTAGGTTGCATATTGTACTTTCTCGTCGATAATGTGCCATATTGGCAATGCTGAATTTGTTGTGTTGATGGATTTCATGAGTTTTGGAGTTTCTCCATTTGCATGATATCGCACATTGGTTGGATTATGATTTCCTCGTAAGCGAGCTCTTGTTCATCGATGCTATGTTGTATTAATGATACTTGATATACCGTATTAGTGGATTTTATGATTTACATGGCTTTCTTGGATTTTCTCAATTTGCATAATGGAGGATCGCACTAGCGATCTTGTATGCTACTCAAAATTATGGAAACTGTTAAAGATTTAAGTGATTAACGATATTTGCCTTGACCTTAAAAATGCCAACATAGTCAACTCCAGTGATAACTATATTTGTCCATGTAGACGGGAGGACCACCGTGTCCTGAGTCCGATGATTGATAAAAAGAGAGAAGTCAAAGGTGCTAACAACCTGACTAAACTTATCGAACCATGCACGAGTAAACTACTTGCCATAGATAGATTTTTAGCGGTGACAGGATGAGGGACTCCCATACACTCTCATAACTAGAGGTGGTTGCATTTAGATAGTATTAGTCATATTGACATTAAGAAAGTCGTTCTTGATATCCAGTTGGTGCAAAGACCATCACAGATGAATGATAAGAGATATTAGGACCCAAACAGTACTGAGCATGGCCACCAATCAGAATGTCTCCTCATAATCAATGATATATTGTTTGGTAAAACCAGGATAAACCAGATGGTTATATAATCTCTCAATAGAACCATCCAAATTATGCTTGACGAAGAATATTATATCCATATTTCTATGATACGGTTTCTTTGCTTTAATTTGCATTAATTAATACTAAAATAATAGTCAATAAAGTTTTCATAACCCACCTAAAGATATTCATATTGTCATCACAAGTTTGTTTGGTTTCATGTGAAATAGTTATTAAGCATGGAAAAGGAAAAACTGGAGTAGATTTCATAGGCAATCTTAATTTATTTTTGTTTCTCATATGGCTAAAAGTTCAATGGTTTAAATGGATCAGGTAGGATTGACCTATTTTCAATATTAGTGTGGTCTTGGTCTACCTAAACGGATAAGTATGGTTGAACCTAAACGGGTTGACCAAATGTAATCTGACCCAACCTGATTGCCAGCCCTAGGTGAATGCAAAATGACAATGTACTTAAGTAACTTATTTAATTTATCTTTAATATTATAAAGAGGCTTGGAAATGGCTCATTTTGAGCCGTCTAAGCTGTATATCCTCCCGTAATTAATAATTTTTTTCCCCTAAAATTCTTCTAAGTACCATTGTATGTATATCCCTCACAGTTTAAAAAAAATCATTTATAACTACCTGAACATAAATCCAAAATTCTATAAACATATATATATATAAGGAATTCAAATTAAAAAAATATTCAATATTCAAATCAAATTTAAACTAACTACATGGTATTATCTAAACATATGTCCAAAGTTTTACAAACATATTTATAACAAACTCTAATTAAACTATATTCAAATCATATTTAAACTATGGGTTATTTACACTAACTACTCCTAAGTTTTGGGTTTATAACACGGGTACCCCTACTTTTAAACCAATTACACTTACCACTCTTATATTTTATGTCTATTACACGGGGTACCCCTACTTTAAGATAAAAATATAAGTTACAACACTAACTACCCATATTAAAAAAAAATCCTAAATGGATGGGTGGTCAGTGTATAAAAGTAGAGGTACCCATGCTATAAACCCAATTTTTTTTAATATAATTTAAATTTCTATCTAATTTTTAATATTTTTTTTTCTTTTTGGCACGTGCATCACACGCGAACATGACTAGTTAATATAAAAACATTCGTCAAGAAGTTTGTACACATCAATGACAGTTTGTAATTAGTTACCTTTTGCACACTTTTATCACTTTTGTGATCACTATAATAGTTTTGCAACAAGAAATAGAGCTAAAGTGCTCACTATATACATGTTTAACTAATAGCTAAAAAATTTATCATCATTTTAGCTTTCTTCCATCGTAGTGGTGTCGGCTATGAAGCATAAAAAGATCCATACACAGTTGATAAAATTTGTTGACCAACTGTCAACCTTACAAAGTTTGTATCATATATTTTTCTTGTGTGCATAAAATATGTATGCGGGTTCGACTAAATAAAGTAGAGAAACATAATTAAAAAAAATAGCCATAGCTATTTGAGATAACATAATATTCTTTATTATTGTCACATAAGCATCACACTCAAAAGAAGCAAAGAAAACATTAATCACAATACTTTCTCCATCTCATAGCTCTTCTCATAGGCTCATATTTTTAAAAAAAACATCTTTCTAGCTCAAAAGGGACTAATGTTCCTCGGCATTTCGGGCAAACGTCAACCTTTGGCATTGCCATCTTGTAACTATGACAAACGTTACAATACACCAACACAAGGGAGACATCTTTAGGTGAAGTAGATTGCATATTCATAATATACTTGTTCCATTGATTAATACTCTTATTTTGAGGAGTACCATCTAATCCATCAGTAGAATTACCCTCATTGTCATTGCTTCCTTCAAGGGATTTGCTAGAATCCTTTATTTTCTGCTTACCAATCTGCTTGTTAATAAAACACAAGTCAGTTGTTTAAAGAAAATAAATTTTAATTAGTAAAAAAATCTAAATCATTGTCTCCTTAACACATTCATTTTCAAGAATTCTAGTGAGAATAAATTAAATTGACAAGGAAGGAGACTTAATCTGAAAAGAAGTACCCTTTTTTTTTTCCAGTTAACTCTTTTATATAATCAAAAGAAGAAAAAAACATTTAATTGTTTATTAACAAGAACAAAAGTCAACTTTAAAAAAAGTTTGGAAAGGGTTTCATCTTTTGTTATAATCTTCTTCCTAATCAAAAGGATTTCTACTTGACATAATTGAAGCAACCGAGAATTAAAAATATAAAAATTTGCCCTATGAAATTCTATATTAAAAAAATAAATAAATCCATAACTGGAATCAAAATCAAACTTTTCTGCAACTAATCTGTAAAACTAAATTTGAACAAAATAAAACTTTTGAAATATGAAGATATATTAATATAAAAGATTTTGATGATTTTCTAGCAAGGATATATCAACAATAATATTTAGAACTAAAAATTGGAGATGTCATATTTACTTCTATGCATCAAATATTACTATTTTCAATGTAACCTCTTGAACCCATTTTCTTGATAAATGAGCCTAAATGTATTGGCATTTAATTTGCCTTGTGTACCCTTAATGTGGTCTTCTACCTTGCTTATTAGCTTGTACACAAACAGACACACACCTCAATCTAACATCAAGTTTTTCTTTCTGTTACACAATATTGGCCATCTCTTATTGATTTAAATTTAGAAAACAATATAAATAAGATCAATTATAATGGTGGAGCACTTTATTATCATTGGAAACATATAAGGCCAATATTACTAAGTATAAGCACAATGTCAGCAGGCAAGGAGAAACTAAGATGACTAGTAGTTTCAATAAGGTTAACAAGCCCCTTGTAAAAATATATTCTAATTTAGTAGGAAAAAAAAATCATAAATCTGATAATAAGGCAACAAATTAATTATTTACCTCAACCTTTGGCCAAAATTGCTTCCAGTATGATAGCGGAGGATGACCATATTTCACTTCAAACTCCTTAGCGATAACTTGTATCTCTACTGGAGAATATATCTTGGTCTTAGACTTGTCATTGAGTTGTAACCAAATACAAAGATCGTTGATTGTAGGACATTTCTCCATTAAATCCTCCATAAAAAGGAGAAATTAAAGTAATAGAGAGAAGAGAATGGAGACGTTGGATGGGAGGCTAGAAGAATGAAAAAGATGGATAGGTATATTGATATTTATAACCGAGGAAGCAAGGAAAAGTTATTATTTCTTTTGTCATTTAGGAAAAAAAATGAAGGAAGCAGTCCTACTATAATTAACTCAGTTCTCATACGAAATTGAATGACTTTGAATAGCAACATCCAGCTTGATGAATTTATTGTAGGTTGGTAAGTTTGGTTGACAAATAACGTGATGTCAAGACGGTCTCTTAGGAAAATGGTAATTCACTTCAAAAGTTTTTGAAAAGTTTCCATAGATCATTATATTTGGTGTATGTTTAATTGGTAGCAGACCAAATTTTTTTTTTTTTGGTATTGTTACTAGTTTTCTATCAGCTTCAGTTACCATTTAAGATAGTCCTTACCTTTAGAATGCATGCAATATTTGTTCAAATTAATATTTTGTACTAATCGTCTATAATTAATTAAGAGTTTGTATATTTTTCCATATCGTAAAGTTAATAAGAAAGAGATTTTATGGATTCTAGGATAGATAACAAACCTTAAGCAATAATTGTTACCATATGTTGCTCAAACATGTTTCCTAATTATTTAAAGAAGTTGACAGGTTTGAACTTTGAAACCATCAACAAACAAACAATTCAAATCACAAGCATATACAAACACAAACAAAAGTTTTAATAAGGAAAATCGTTGGAAAAAACGTAAGGGGCAATTCTAAGCATAATCTCCACTATAGTAACAATTAAAATCTGTTTGTCATACCTTAGCTAAGAACTTGAAGCTGAGCCTGAGGTATCCTTACTAGCTAATTAGACCAAAAATAATTAATTTGCAGAATTTTTTTTTCACGATCACTCTCCTTCCGAATGCATACACCAATCACAAGGATTGTTTGAAGGAGTTGTAAATGTATCACTCCCCTTCTGAATACATACAAAGACTAGCCAATCCCAAGGAATGTTTGAAGGAGTTATAAATGTGATGATAGTGTTGTAGAATATGTTCTTTTCTTTCTCTTTATAATCTTATTCTAGAGTTTTGTTGACGTATGGAATCTATTTTCTCAAGGAATCCTTGGTGCCTTTGTAACCAAAAAGTCAACTCAAATTGTAATGAATATATGAAGATTTGTGATTTTAATAGTCAATCATATTTTTGAAAAAAAAAATGTCTAAGAACCCTGACAAGAAGCCTTAGGGATTTTCCAGTCAATTGAAACAAAATCTAGTCAGATTTATTGGGCTAGTTTTTTTTTTTACTACTTTTGGAAAACTCATTTTGGGTTGATTCTGTCCAACAATCTAACCCTACTCCAACATTGGGTGGATTTCCTTCATACTACATATGTTGAATACATGCAACCTCTAAATAGAACCAATGTTTCTCACATGACTTCTGTGGGCGACTCCAGTCATATATTTGTTGTACATTCAATTGATAGCAGACGAAATTAATTTTTTTGGGTATTGTTACTAGTTTTCTATCAGCTTCAGTTACCAGTTAAGATAGTCCTTACCTTTAGAATGCATGCAATATTTGTTCAAATAAATATTTTGTACTAATCCTCTGTAAGTAATTAAGAGTTTGTATATTTTTCCATAAGGTAAAGTTAATAAGAAAGAGAGATTTATGGATTATAGGACAGATAACAAACCTTAAACAATAATTGTTACAATATGTTGCTCAAATGTATTTACCTAATTATTTAAAGAAGTTGACAGGTTTGAAACCATCAACCAAGAACCAATTTAAATCACAAGCATATACACAAACAAAAGTTTTTATATGGAAAATCCTTGGGAAAAAACCATGGTACAATTCTAAACATAATCATCACTACAGTAACAATTAAAATTTATTTATCATGCCTTAGCTAATAACTTGAACCTGGGCCTGAGGTGTCCTTACTAGCTAATTAGACCAAAAATAATTAATTCGCAGAAAAACTTACACAATCACTCCCCTTCCGAATGCATACAAAGAATAGCCAATCACAATGATTGTTTGAAGGAGTTGTAAATGTCTCACTCCCAATTCCGAATGCATACAAAGAATAGCCAATCCCAAGGATTGTTTAAAGGAGTTGTAAATGTGATGAAAGTGTTGTAGAATACCTTCTTCTCTCTTTATAATCTTATCGTAGAGTTTTGTTGGCGTATAGAATATATTTTCTCAAGGAATCTGATGTGGGCCCACCCATCATCACATACGCCCGTCGTCGGAGACGTGGAGTTTAGGCCCAGGCCCACTGTTTAGGCCTTTTTTTCTGTATTTAGTCATAAAGGGGCCTTTTCTGTTATTTAGTTATAAAGGGTATTGTGGTCTTTCACCACAATAATCCCTTTAGGGTTTTGTTTCCCTTTTCTATTTATAGCTAGGGCTAGCCGTCTTTAGTTTTTATGCTTGTATTGAGAAAACTCTCGCAAGTGTCAATGAAGAAGGATTTATTACTTTGATCCGTTCATCAAAGTTGGGAGTTTTGTTCTTTTTCTATATAAAAGATCATTCTATTTCTATTCCTCTTGGTTATTTGTTGGGTTTGGTGAACCGATTAAGTCGATTCACATCATTTGGTATCAGAGCTTTCTACGAGCCATGGCCGATGGAACAAGAAACACGATCGATGAGAAGATCCGAGGTCTTCGGGAGGACTTCACCGCCGAGATCGAGGGTTTGAAGAAATCGATGGAGGTCGCCGCGAAGGATCAAGCGTCCACGAATCTAGAGATCCGCACGGAGATGCGGGATATGCGGAAGGAGTCGACGACAATCATGATGCTTTTACAAGATATTTCAAAAAAGATCAATGGCGGCGAAGCGGAGGCGGCGCCGACCCAAACCCTAGGCGACCAACTAGGGTTTGTGCAAACGCAGGGGGAGACGACCGAGGATCGCGGCGGGCCGGCCGACGGGCGGTGGCCCGCACCCGCCGCCACCACAGCGCCGCCGGACGGGGCGCGAGCGGCCGAGGAGCAGCGCCGGCCGGCGGCAGACGGGCGCGGGAGCCACGCCGCCGACCGCACCAGCCCGGGCGGGGCCGCGGGCGTGGGAGGCGGGCGCTGGCCGGCCGCCGACCGCCACCCCTGGCCGGTCGGGGCCGCGGGAGCCCCCGGCGAGCGACCGTGGCCGGGCGCCGGCGACCCGTACGGTCCCGGCGGATCGGCTCCGCGCGCGGGAGAAACCCTAGGGTTTGGGGCCTCCTTCGGGGGTCGGACGATGATGACGATCCACGGAGATAGGTTCGCGGGCCCGGGGAGGGGCTTGGCGGGAGTCCCGGCGTGGACGGGAGGAGCGGAGCCCCCAGGAGGAGCGAGGTACGCCGGAGGCAGCAATTTTTTTGGGGGAATGGCGGATTCCGCCAACTTCCAGAGAGGGGACTTTCCCCCACGACGACCACCACGGGCGAGGGCAGTCGGTGACTACAGGGGCCCGGTGGAGGAGTGGGGTGAGCAGATCTGGGCTGACGAGCGGTATGAGGAGGGTGACAGGGGCCCATACGAGACCCAGCGGAGAGATACACATCGCTGGGAAGGAGGACGAGGCCGAGAGGATATGCAGCACGGTGACCTTGGCGCGGATCGTCGGCTGAAGAAACTGAAGCTGCCCACGTTCGAGGGCGAGAACCCGGACGAGTGGATCTTTCGAGCGGAGCGCTATTTCGAGATCATGGAGCTGACCGAAGCAGAGGTCCTCAGGTGCATTGGGATTTATTTTGAAGGCCAGGCCCTGGCATGGTATCGGTGGAGAATGGCGAGGACCCCGTTCACCAGCTGGGCGGAGCTGACGGGCTACATTTTAGACCGCTTCCAGGAGACAGCTTCGGGTGATTTCTACGAGCAGTGGTCATCGCTACGCCAGGAGGGGACAGTTCGAGACTTCGTCGCGAAGTTCGAGCTATTATCTGGACGCGTTCGGGGGGTGTCGGACGAGTTGCAGATCGGGATGTTTATGAAGGGTTTGAAACCCTCCATACGAGCGGAGCTCAGGCTGCAGAGTCCGCGATGCTTGGAAGATCTCCTCCGCCTAGCCCACAAGGCCGAGGAGAAGTTGGCAGAGGAGAAGCGCCTCAAGGGCGCTTGGGGGACGACGGGGCAGCGCAGCCAGGCAGGGACAGTTCTTCCTCGACCAGCGGCGGGGGCACCAGCACCAGCCCCGCCACCGGTACCGCCTAGACCCACGGGCGGAACAGGAGGAGCCGCAGTACCAGGGAGACGCCTCTCCGAGGCCGACATGAGGGCGGCTGGCCTATGTTTCCGATGCGACGAGAGATTCACCCCCGGTCATCGATGTGCGAGCAAGTTGCTGCAAATCGTGATTCTACCGGACGAGGAGGAGGATGCCGAGGAGGTAGAGGCCGCTGTCGCGCCAGAGGCGGGAGAGGAGCAGGAGCATGTGCATATGGATGTGGCTGAGGTGACCCTCAACTCCGTGGTAGGGTTTACTCCGAACCATACCATGAAGTTAGCAGGGAAGTTGGGAGAGCAGACGGTGACAGTGCTGATCGACAGTGGGGCCACCCACAACTTTATCTCGCGACGACTGGTCGATCGGCTCGGTTTAGAGTTGAGTACGGTGGAGAAGTTCACGGTGTTGCTGGGCACCGGGAAGGTGGAGGAGAGCAAGGGCCTCTGCAAGGGGGTGTCGCTCTCACTGCAGGGCTTTCAGCTGACGGAGGACTTCCTACCATTGGAGTTGGGCAATGTAGACATCATATTGGGAGTCCAGTGGCTGAAGACCCTCGGGGAGATGAAGGTGGACTGGAAGCGTCTGCGGATGGAGTTTCGGGTGGGCGACGCGGCGGTGGTGCTGAACGGGGATCCGACTCTCTGTTTTTCTATGGTGGCTTTCAGCGCCATTACTCGGGCGTTGCGGACAGGAGGAGAGGGGTACTTGGTCGAGCTCCAGGGGTTCTCGGGCGAGGAGGCGACTCACGGGGAGACACCAAGGGAGGTAGAAGCGGTGCTGGAGCAGTACCCCGAGGTCTTCCAGAGCCCGCAAGGGCTACCTCCGATCAGAGGACACGAGCACTCGATCGTACTCCGAGGGGAGGGGGCACCGGTGAGCGTGCGTCCCTACAGGTATCCGCATCTGCAGAAGGACGAGATAGAGCGGATGGTTCGGGAGATGCTGCAGGCGGGGGTGATCCAGCCTAGTGTGAGTCCTTTTTCATCACCAGTACTGTTGGTGAAGAAGAAGGACGGGAGCTGGAGATTTTGCGTCGACTACCGGGCGTTGAATAAGGAGACAGTCGCGGACAAGTTCCCTATCCCGGTGATCGACGAGCTGCTAGACGAACTGCATGGGGCAGTTGTCTTTTCGAAGATCGACCTTCGTGCAGGGTACCACCAGATCCGGATGCGGCCGGAAGATGTGTCGAAGACGGCGTTCCGGACTCACGAGGGACATTATGAGTTTCTGGTTATGCCTTTTGGACTGACCAACGCTCCTTCGACCTTCCAGGCATTGATGAATAAGGTATTCCAACCCTATCTTCGCAGGTTCATCTTAGTATTCTTCGACGACATCCTCATCTACAGCCGAAGCATGGGGGAGCACACTGACCACTTGGGGATAGTGTTCCGGGAGTTGCTTACGCATCAGCTATACGCCAACCGAAAGAAGTGCAGCTTCGGTTTGGCGCAGGTGGAGTATCTGGGGCACGTGGTGTCGGCGGAGGGGGTAGCAGCGGACAGGACGAAGATTGCGGCCATGTTAGATTGGCCCGTGCCCACTACACTACGGGCCTTACGCGGCTTCCTGGGGTTGACGGGCTACTACAGGAAGTTCGTCAAAGGGTACGGCACTATCGCTCGGGCCCTTACGGAGCAGCTGAAGAAGGAGGGCTTCCAGTGGGGAGAAGAGGCCACTAAGGCCTTTGAGGCGTTGAAGGTCGCCATGACGACAGCACCCGTGCTAGCATTACCCGACTTCAGCAGAGCGTTTGTGGTGGAGACGGACGCCTCGGGATATGGCCTCGGGGCGGTACTCATGCAGGAGGGGAGACCCATAGCCTATTTTAGTCAGGTCCTATCTGCTAGAGCCCGACTGAAATCGGTCTATGAGAGGGAGCTGATGGCGATCGTTTTGGCGGTGCTGAAGTGGAGGCCTTACCTGTTGGGACGGGAGTTTGTGATACGGACCGATCAGAGGAGCCTCAAGTACCTCCTCGAGCAGCGGCTGGTGACTGAGGAGCATCAGCATTGGTTGTCCAAGCTGGTCGGGTATCGATTCACGATCGAGTACCGTCCAGGGCTGGAGAACAAGGCGGCGGATGCTCTATCTCGACGGGAGGAGGTGATCGACCTGGGCGCCCTATCACGTCCTATATGGCGAGATTGGGAGCC
This sequence comes from Iris pallida, assembly GCA_029216955.1. NCBI lineage: Eukaryota > Viridiplantae > Streptophyta > Magnoliopsida > Asparagales > Iridaceae > Iris > Iris pallida. Next base: position 12,542,116 of record JANAVB010033015.1, on the reverse strand, counting down.
GATGTTGCAGGAGGCAGAGCAGGACAGAGAGCTGCAGCAGATACGACAGCAGATAGAGGGCGGCGATGGCGCTCCAGCAGGCTACACGTTAGCGGGTCGTCGTTTGCTCTACCAGGGGAGGATGGTGCTGCCGAAGACTTCGGCCTTTATTCCCGTTTTATTCCATTAGTTCCATAGTTCTGCGACAGGAGGCCATTCGGGGGTTCAGCAGACTTATCAGCGGATGGCCAGAGAGGTGTTTTGGCCCGGGATGCGACGGGCCGTCACACGATTGGTAGCCGCTTGTGACGTCTGCCAACGTCACAAGTATATGGCTATGGCCCCAGCAGGATTATTGCAGCCACTGGCCTTGCCGGAGCGGGTTTGGGAGGATGTTACCATGGACTTCATCGACGGGCTACCACGTTCCGAGGGGTACACGGTGATCATGGTGGTGGTGGACAGGCTGAGTAAGTATGCTCACTTCATTCCCCTGAAGCATCCTTACACGGCCGTTACTGTAGCGACGACGTTTCTTCGGGAGGTGATCAGGCTCCATGGGGTACCCGCATCCATTATCTCGGACCGGGACAAGGTATTCATGAGTATTTTCTGGCGGGAGTTATTTCGGGTTCACGGTACGGTCCTGAAGAGGAGTACCGCATATCATCCCCAGACTGACGGCCAGACGGAGGTCGTTAACCGCAGCGTCGAGACCTACTTGCGGTGCTTCGCCTCTGATTCTCCCCGACAGTGGCACAGTTGGCTGGCTTGGGCGGAATACTGGTATAATACTTCGTACCACTCACGGGCGGGGACGACGCCGTTCCGGGTGTTGTATGGCCGCGACCCGCCCCCCTTGGTACGATTCGGAGACGCCCAGACACCAGTAGGGCAGGTGGAGGAGTATATGTTGACCCGGGACGGGGTCTTGGAGGAGCTGCGGAAGCATCTGTTGCGGGCACAGCAGGTGATGCGGGCACAGGCAGACAGGCATCGGCGGGACGTCAGCTTTCAGGTAGGGGACATGGTTTATCTCAAACTACGTCCCTATCGACAGCGCTCGATGGCGAGGAGGCCGAATGAGAAGTTGGCGGCTCGATACTTTGGTCCTTATCCAGTGGTGGCTCGGGTGGGACAGGTGGCTTATCGTTTGGGGCTACCAGACACATCATCGATTCATCCTGTCTTCCACGTATCTCAGTTGAGGAAGGCGATTGGGGATCAGGCAGCATCCCCCACCCTTCCTCCGACGCTCACGGAGGACATGGAGGTACAGTTAGAGCCCTTGGCAGTACGAGCTATCCGACGAGGACCCGGCCAGACGAAGGAGGTCCTGATTCATTGGGTCGGCCTGCCAGACTGTGACGCGACCTGGGAGGACTCTGCGAGCTTCCAGACGCAGTTTCCAGATTTCCACCTTGAGGACAAGGTGGCTCTGTTAGGGGGGGGTATTGATGTGGGCCCACCCATCATCACATACGCCCGTCGTCGGAGACGTGGAGTTTAGGCCCAGGCCCACTGTTTAGGCCTTTTTTTTCTGTATTTAGTCATAAAGGGGCCTTTTCTGTTATTTAGTTATAAAGGGTATTGTGGTCTTTCACCACAATAATCCCTTTAGGGTTTTGTTTCCCTTTTCTATTTATAGCTAGGGCTAGCCGTCTTTAGTTTTTATGCTTGTATTGAGAAAACTCTCGCAAGTGTCAATGAAGAAGGATTTATTACTTTGATCCGTTCATCAAAGTTGGGAGTTTTGTTCTTTTTCTATATAAAAGATCATTCTATTTCTATTCCTCTTGGTTATTTGTTGGGTTTGGTGAACCGATTAAGTCGATTCACATCAGAATCCTTAGTGCCTTTGTAATAAAAAAAGTCAACTCAAACCGTAATGAATATATAAAAATTTGTGATTTTAATAATAAATCATATATTTTTAAAAATGTCAAAGACCCCTGACAAGATAGCCTTAGGGATTTTCCAGTCAATTTAAACAAAATCTAGTCAGTTATTGTGCTAGATTTTTGGATACTTTTGGGAAACTAATTTTTGTTTGAATCTGTTTAACAATCTACCCCTTACTCCAACAGTGGGTGGATTGCTTTCATACTACATATTGTTGATAACATGCAACCTGATCTAAATAGAACCAACGTTTCTTCGCATAACTTATGTGGGTGACTCCACTCATATAGTAGAATATCCAACAAACTCTCCCTCCAACCTAATGAGAGGGTGTTGACCCTATGGCTCCTTAATTGGACCTATGCACGTCGTCCTGTGACAAAGTTCATGCTCTCTGATGTCATCGATCCCGCATCCTCAGGGATGATCGATATCATCTGCAGCCTTAAGTTGCTCGACCACCATGTTAACGCTAAGTGTTATGCGATACCTCCTAAATAATGGGATCTTCCTGAGGTCAATGACTCGACCAAGATAAAGTCCCTGGCCATCAGCCTCACCGAGAGTCTCGATTGTTTGTCTCTTACTCCACCGAAATGTGCTCCATTCTAAATACCTTTCCCACCCTTGGTTATGTAGGCCAAGCGAACAGTACAGTTTCCTAGCAGTTCAAGCATCCAAACCTATCATCATGTTTAATATGAAAGATGCCTCATATATCCGCATGATTAAGCACAGGGAGTCCATGTAGTGCCCCATCCCACTCAGTTCAACCAGAGGAATCAAAACACAACGACGTTTGGACTTAGCTATGCAACGGTTTGCTCGAAGTCCCGCTCGGTCGAGGCAACTCCTCGTTCAGGTGGATGGCTTCGATGAACATGCCTCAGCTTGGCCTTTACACTTAATAAATGGATGTTTTCAATTGCACAAAGTAGGTTTGCTAATAAAAGAGAGGAACCCACATAGTTAAAGGGAATAATTCTGTTCTAAGTCAAATTGTGTAGAACATGGAAAAATGTTACTTGTTGCATAGATGTCTCTCCACAATGAGTTTTCAGAGTTGGCACTTGGTCTTTCGACCTCACGATTGAATTGAGCAAAGTTATGCCATGGGCTATGGACTTGCTTGTCATAACAAGCACGTTCGTACGGTTTCATTTCTACGTTTTCCATGGTATCAAAGTTTGTCATATAGAGTATGACTTGGTTGGGGGCACTGCACGAAACACGGTTGGATCAAGTTATGTAGGAGGACTATCAAATAGCCGTTCCTGCATTTGAGTAAGAAGATTATGATAACATAGAAGTTCTCGGGATTGGTAGTCGCCGAGGCAGTCTCCGGTTTTGGGAGATGCACTGAGATGAAAAGAAAAGATGAGACTTGGTCTTGTAAGTACGTCAGATTGAATAGAGTCTTGTATTGTCATGAACAACTTGTGCACAAGGCCTTAGTTCCTCGGACGATTGCCGGGGTACCGGGATTGATTCGTACCTAGGGGGAACAAATTCGTCGTGTCCGACGTACTAGCACGAGGCATCGCGGTTCAGATAATTTAACTGAAGGATGACTCTGAAATGCTTGGTGATTCGGGGCATTCAGTGGGGCTAGCTACCTTGCTAACGAATGATCGCCGTCTAACCCATCAATGTCCAATATGGCTTGAATTGCCAGTGACCCTTCATATAGATGAGTCAGTGTGCTGAGTGACAATCCGCATGCACGGTGTCGGTTGAGTCACTTCCGTACGGTGTCGGTTGAGACACATGAAGTGTAAGCACGACATGAATGACTTAAAGAAATGTGTGCACGGTTTGCAACACAAATATGGAGCCTAAGATTTGGCTATAGCAGAGACACGTGCTTCGGCACGAGATGTGGCATCGGTTGTTTGAGTCAATGACACAAGTTTACGAGTATGGTTTGAGTCGGTTGTATGTTGAAATGGAAAAAATCGTAAGACAAGTATGAATGTGTTACACTGTGTTGCGAGGCACGGTCTCGATGTCGTCACACAAATAAATCTTATGGCATGACCACGGTGTTTGCACAATTGGGTTTTGTAGCACGTTCTTAAAGAAATTAGAGCACGATCACGATTTTGCAACACGAAGTAGTATTATAGTTTTGGAATGAAACTGATCCTAGGGCAAGATTAGAAAGACTACAAAAGAACAAGTTGCACTCACTAAAACAACGTGTTGATTTTGTATGGGTAGGCGAGGAGCTCACTCAATAGTATGGTTGTGTATTGACACCCCACCAGTTTTCATGTTCAGGTTCAGGTATCAGCACGTTCGGGACGGAGCTCGCTTGGACGTGCTGAGGCATAGAGTTCCTTGGCGTTTCGAGGCGTACGGTCGCGTTGGAGACTTCACATATATGGGACATAATGTTGGACATCGTCTTCTGAAGCATCCGCAAGTGACAAGCCTTGAACTTTTGTATTAAGAGATGAGAGAGCTGAGTGATTGTATTCAGAGAAGATTTTGTTTCCTATACATTTTGTGTTAATCAACTTCTCTACTTGGAACTTCTGTGCGATGATCCCGCCACAAGCTGCTGTAATCGGCCGTTATGGAATTTGCCTTGTGCGAGCGCAACTTAGGCTCGCACGACATCATGCCCTAGCAAGGACGATCAGTTCCGCGGAACCGGGGCGTGACAGGCCATGTATGATGCACATTGTCGAAGGCTCATATCTCCCCGTGAACTATGCAATTCGTGATTTATCTATCATATTTTAATTTGGTTGCATCCTTTGATCTTCCTCCTGTATTCAAACGTCTGAAACCATCTCTCCCCAATAGGTTTAGGTACCTCTCCTAACACCAAATTCGGATGAGTGGAACAACCACCACATGGAGATCGACCAGATGTCATGGAATTGATAGTGATGATCCTTAAAATCCAACTCCTCATTCTTCATTTTCCTTTGATGAACTGAATCCTCTATACTCAAGTCTTCTTGAAGACCTTTCTCAGCAAGCTCCCATCGGTCCCCGTCCCGCTCAGTCAATCGGAGGAACAGGAACGCCGACAGCGCTCGAACTTAGCCTTGCAACGGCTGCATAAAGACATCGCTCAGTCGAGGCGACCGCTCGCTCAGGTGGGGTAGTTTCGGTGAACTTGTCCCATCTTAGCCTTCACATAATAAATCACATGTTTTTAACTTGCACAAGTAGGCTTGATAATAAAAGAGATGAATTCACATAGCTAAAGGGAATAATTCCGACGGGTCGAATTGAGTTAGAATATGGAAAGCTCCAACGGCCGTCTTAGAGTTGGTGCACGGCGTGCTTTGAAAATGACACTCGATCTTTCGTCCCGTGGCTTGGGAGAAGGAAAGTTGGTTGAGTAGGCGAAGTTATGATCGTAGCCTAGGTCATAGGCGTCGTCCGCATGAATGCTTCATAAAGCATGCACGGTCCCATCGTCCAAGGCTTGGCATAGCCTTGGCTTGCCCATGAGTTAAGTTGCGTTGAGCGGCTTGTGACCTAAGTCTAGGCACCAGAGTGACTTGGTCGTTCAAGTTGGATGCGTGCACGGTACGATCCGTTAAGGCAAAGCTTGATGCAGCCTTTGTTCGTTAAGTTGTTGCGAAGTTAAGTTAGGCAAAGTTATGCCGGTCGACCTAAGATATTACAAGCACCGTCCTGCTCCTTCGCGGTTTGTCAAGTTAAGTAGTCCTACGATCCCAAGGCCCGTCGACTTGGGCAGGAGTGTCACGCAGAGCACGATTGGCTTAAGGCACGATGTACGGACTTAGTGTTTAAGGCAAGGATCACAATTGATTCAAAGTGAGTTTTGAGAAAGGACTATCAAATAGGCATTCATGAGTCGAACCAAATGATAGGGTAACAAGGAAGGAAATGCTCGCGACCGTGGGTCGTCGAGGGGTCTCAAGGGAAGGAATGCTCGCGACCGTGGGTCGTCGAGGGGTCTCAAGGATAGAAGTCTTGGTTTTGGTAGAGGAATGACTGTGTGAGACGTCAGTTTGTGTCGAGTCTTGCATGGTCATTTGACAACTTGTCGACAAGGAGGATAAACCCTCGAGCGGTAACCCTGGGCCATGGGGCCGACTCGGCCTAGGAGGGAACAGGGTATAGTCGTGCGTAAGGTTTTGGCACAGGTTAAGCGGGGACTTGCGACAGGGCTAGCTACTTGCGTCGAAAGGATCCCGATTAACAAAACTATACGTCAAGGTATAGCTTGTGATGCTAGTGACCAAGTTCATATAGATGTCGGCAAATAGCGGCTATCCGCATGTATGCCTTTGGATTGAGTTGAGTTGAAGGTGTGTACAGTTTAACACAAAGTTTGGGCCTAAGATTTGGGTTTCAACATAGGCGTCGTGCTTCGGCACGAGATGTGGCGTCAAGTCTTGAGTTGTCGACATATAAGTTGCTTAAGTTGGTTGAGTTGTTTGAGTTGAGTCGGGAAACCGCCGCAAGGCAAAGTTGGTTGAGTGACACTAACATTCACAAGTCTTGATTGGGTCAGTTGGTGGTCAAAGTAGCAAGGGCCGCTAGGCGGCAAGGGCCGCGAGGCGGCGATATGGTTAAGTCTCACTGAATTGCGAGGCACGGCCTCAGCAAGGGTTTGTAGCACGGTCACACGGAAAATGGAGCTTAATCGCGTATTGCGTCTCTAATTTTAAGCCGTAAGGCAAACACGACTCGATAGGTTAACGTTGTTGGCACGAGAAGGGTCTTGAGGCAAGGTATGAGTTAATATTCGTTTCAAGCACGAGATGGTCTAAAGACACAAAATAAGCAAGGCGTCGGTCATAAAACTGATCCTAAGGCAAGACTAGAAAGAAAATTGATAAGAAGGGACTATATTGCACAAAGTAAAATAACTTGCGGGTTTTGTATGGGTGGGCGAGGAGCTCATTCCACCAGTACAGTTGAGTACTGACACCCACATAGTTTCCATGTGCAGGCACAGGTAGAAGCTCGTGGCGCGAAGCTCGCTTGGATGCGTCGATGCACGGAGTTCCTTGGCGATTCGAAGCGCGCGGCCGTATGGAGTAAAGACTTATACAGGACATAATGTATGGACGTTGCCTTCCGAAGCTTCCGCTGGATCGACAATTGTATTGAGAGATGAGAGAGAGTTGAGTGACTTGTAATGTGAGCTTGAATGAGCATGAGAGACTTGTAATCTTGGCCTTGCGCCCCCAATGTAACCGTTGTTTCAATATCAATAAAGAGCTTCTTTGTATAACTTGTGTTTTGTACTAAATTCCGCTGCTATTATTCAATGTCTCTGCTTGGGACTTCTGTACGACGACCTCGTCGCAGCCGCTGACATCGGCCGTTATGGAACCCGCCTTGCACGAGCGCAATCTAGGCTCGTGCGGCATCACGCCTTAGCGAGGACGATCACTCCTACGGGAGCGGGGCGTGACATCCTGGACACCTCTTAAGCCCTCATTCGATGCCCGCAACTCGCTCATACACCTAAGTATCTTGAATTTGTACATATCGCAACATATATCCCCTAGATCCAGTAGTTGGAAATACTTCATAAGCTTCCATTCTATGTTTTCGTATATACTGTGACAACCATCATCCACCAGCTTTCCGACGGATACCAAGGTGAGGCGCAAACTCGAGACATGCCTCACACCCTTGAGGACAAGCTTCTTTCCAAGCTTAGTTAGCAAGTACATGTCAGCGATCCGCACAACCGTTGTAGTCCCCTTGTTACCGACATACACAAGTTACAAGGTTCCATTGCCTAGGTCGTTGCGATAATGAGATGTGCTACAGTCGAGAAATCCTCTTGATCATCCACCTTAATGTTTAGCCTTCTTATCCATGAGCTTCTAGCAGTCTCATTTGTAATGACCCCCCTTGCTAAAGTAATAGAAGTCGTCCTTGCGAACCATCCTCACAAGACCTTGAGAAATTCCCATGTTCTCGCCTCTCCAATTCTTGTCAGAAGCAACAAATGTAGTGATGAGAACATAAAATGTCATATTTTTATCCCCTAATGTTTACCACTTTATCGTCATTTCATGACTAAAGGTACTCAATATTCTTATATTTTGATCTAGGATGCAATTTGTGACATTAAATACAAAATGGAGCTAAATGACAATTTTGGACAATTTCGATACCTTTTAACAAAATGGGCATAACTCTCTCATCCGAACTTCAATTGAGGTGATTCAAAAAGATTTGAAAAGTTAAGCCAAATATCTACAATTTCGTATCTGAGTTTTCTGAGATTCGAACTGCATCATGGACGAAATCATGCTTGAAGTTGAGTAATATGCTGTGAACGAAAATAGGAGTTAAAATAATTATTTTTCTACTTGTTCTATGAATATTGTTTGAGAAGTTGTAACTCTTAGAGGATTTGTCGAAAGATATTGTGGACTTCAACAACTAATTTAGAGTGTATAAAAGGGGTAGAAAACATGGGGAAAGAAAACAACACACAACTTTTCTTCTTCTTCTCCAACTTTTCTTGTGAAGTCCCATGAACATGTGTGGCTAAAGTCTTGTTGGTCGAAGGAAATTGAAGCCTCGAAATTAATAAAACTTGTGAGATCTAATTTGTGTTTATATGTTTGATTTATGCTTTGAGTATCAAATGTTTTCTTATGTATATTTTCATGATTGTTTTGTTTAATTACTAGGAGGCCTACTAGTTTATTATTCTTGACAATCTACTGCTAAATTAGATATCGAATTCGAAATTGTTCGATCTCTCTAATTTGTGAAGCAACCAAGATTTAATAAATTACTGCTTTGTATTAGTAAATCTTAGGAGGTAACCATTCGACTAAATTAAATGCAACTATTTGTGCTTGTTTTGTTTTGCTTTATCGATCTCATTGAGTTTAATACGCTACAAGATTAAACCTTTAGCGCTTGTCTGGGGTTGTTTAGTAGTTAAGGTTAATTAGATCGCTTTTTTTTAGTCAATTATGGCTAAAGGAGATAGGAAAATAATTCCAACGGTTAATATTTGAAGTATAAATTAATATATGCTTGCATCAATGATCATTTTTAATATTCCAATGGTAAATGTTGATTTAGACCAATGTTTGTTATTTTGATTTCTTTTGATATTCTACTTATTCTTCTTAATTAGCTTTCGTGATATTCAATCCCCCTTCATTATTCACATAGCACAAAACTAAGCTAATTACTCTCTGTGGGATCAACCCTTACTCTCAGTACTACATATAATTTTAAGAGCAAATATTTTATTTTTGGGTGCCTGCGACAATACACCAAAATATGACACACTTATTTTTTGTTCGTCCTCGGACAAAACTCTAATTTATTTTCCCAAAACAAAATCAAGATTGTAATGCCATAAATAAAGAATAACCAATTCCTTTAAAACTCATATCATATCATGAAAATATGTAGTAGGCACATGTCTGGTGAGCTCGAGGACTTTCAGTGCACATGTCTCGCAATGCAATGTTTTCCATTTACACGACATAAGAATATGGAGTGCTAATTAAAGATGGGCAACAATTATGCGTCGAAGACGATTTCCATTGAATATGTGCATTTGAAGACTAATACATGAGCCACTTTAGTTCTCAAGAAACTTCGCCACGTTCTAGTCATCCGCTTCAACCTGATATTGGTTGGGAAGTTGGATGATGAATGGTTCTTCAGTCTCTTCAGGAATAATTAATGGAAACAAAGGGTTCGTTGGTTAATACCAAGAAAAGCAAGTTGTTTGGTCTCTACTATATAGAAGGTAGTGTATAAAGGACACACAAGGTCAGTGCAGTCAGTGATTCGTCAATGGAGCTGTAGCATAGGCGACTTAGTCATATCACCGATAAAAGGATGAGCTACTTGACAAACCAGAAGGTGCTTCTAGGTTTAAAGCTTATGGAGTTGGAGAGATGTCCAGATTTATAGCTGAAAAGCAGCACATGATGTCGTTTGAGAGTCACCCATCTTTGAGGAAGCCGACGTTGCTCGAGTTGATTCACTCAAGTGTATGTGGTCCATTAAAGATACAAACTATGTGTGATGCATCTTACTTTATAACTTTTATTGATAACTGTTCCAAATTTTTTTGGGTCCTTTCCTTAAAGACCAAGGATCATGTGCTTACCATTTTAAGCAATTTCATGCCTCCATTGAAAGGAAAATTGGTAGGAAGGTGAAGTACATTCCCTCTAATAATTGAGGCGATTACATAGCTCAATTTGATGCTTACTTTATAGAGCAAGGAATATAACATCAGAAGACTTAGCGAAAGACGTCTTAGCTCAATGGATTAGCAGAGTGGATGAAAAGGACATTGGTGAAGAGAATACGATCAGGGGCGGAGCCAGGATTAAAATCCTGGGGAGGACGTACTGATATATAAAGAAATCCTTAAAATTGTCATGTTAATTAAACTTCAATAGCAAAAAATTCTAAAATTCAAACAAAAATGAGCAAAAAAAATAAAGTCAATATTTCAAAGTGTTAGAAAAGAGGAACAAATAATTGTACATATTCAAAATATGTATGTAAAATATTTAACATAGATGAGACTCGAACTCACGCTCTCTCATCTTAAGTCCAAAGCAGTACCACTAGAGCTAGTTTATTATTTTTACATTAGGAAGCCAAACTAATATATATTTAGAAACTACATAAATTTTCTATATAGTAATCGACATTTTAAAAAAAATTGGGGGATCCGTGGCTCCCCTTGGACCCGCTATAATTCCACCCCTGAATACGATGTTTGCAGTCAAAAGCAAAATTGTCAGACAATTATTGAGGTGAGTCTCTTTATACTGCACTTTATATAATTAATTCGTCTCATAGTTCTCCATTGTAGAGTGATGTACCTAATAAAGTGTAGTACGACAAGGAGCTGTCATACAGTTACTTGCGAGTATTTGGATATAGAGGCTTTGTGTATGTACCAAAGGATGATAGATCCAAACTTGAGAAAAAGACGAGGCAATGCGTCTTTGTCGGTTACGTCAAAATGAGTTTCGATACAGGCTCTACGACCAAATAAAAAATAATCTCTACAGAAGCCGAGAGGCGGTGTTCGTTGAGGACTAGACAATGGTTAATATTTTGAAATCCTATATGCTTCATGAGGTTGAGGATTTGCTCATGTTCGAGTCAGTTAAGTTCGAGCGAGTTCTCGGGGTCACTATAGTTGTGCAAACCAAAGGGAGCTGGTACGTGAAGATGCCCCCAACCTTGATCATCATCCTGGTGAGGATGACCAAGAAAATCTTTAGAAGGATGAGCATTCATATGAGGCAATTCCTAAAGAAGATAAGGTTGTTGATAATGAACAACCAATACCAGAGGCCCTATTAAGGAGAGGTACTAGAGAGCATCGACTATCAGAGAGGTACTTAGTTGATAAGTATACGCTATTGACTGAGGAGGGAGAATTCAAAAGTTTTGTAGAGGCGATGGAGGATGAGAACATGCATGAGTGGATGCATGTACAGAAAGAGAGAAATTCTCTACAGGCTAATTACACTTATGATTTGGTGCATTTGTCAAAGGGTAAGAGGGCCTTGAAGAATTGTTGAGTATGAAGCAGGGATAAGAGGCTACTAGGATATAATATAAGGCGAGACTGGTAGTCAAGGGCTACAATAAGCATGAATTTTAATAAAAATTTCTAGTCGGTCGTCAAGATGTTATCCATACGTGTGGTTCTGGTCTGGGCAACAAGGCTCAATTTAGAGGTTGAGTAGATGAATATGAAGAAGGTATTATTTTATGGTGATTTATAGGATGAATTGCAAATGGAGCAGTATGTTGGTTTTAGTAAGAAGGGAAGGAGCATATGATCTGTCGGCTCAAGAAGAGTATATATGGTTTGAAGCAGGCTTTATGATAATGGTACAAGAAGTTTCGGTCATCCAAGGGGGAGCATGGATATTCTAAGACGATATCGGACCACTGTGTATTTGTAGAGTATTTTTATAAGGATGACTTCGTTATTCTTTTACTTTATGTGGACGACATGTTATTTGTGGGTCAAAATGCTGCCAGGATAGTGGAATCAAAGAGTCAGGTGGGATGGAATTCTACTGAAAGAGGGTCGAAGATGTTGTAGTTGTCTTAGAAGAAGTACTTCAAGAGGGTTCTTCTATGATTTGGTATGGAAGGATCAAAGAAGGTGAGAACACGACTTGCAGCTCACTTCAAGTTTAGCACAGAGCAGAGTCCATCGACCGAGGAGGAGAGAGCAGGTATGGAAAGGGTATTTTATGCTTCGGCGGTAGGTAATCTCATATATGTCATAGTTTGTACAAGACCTGATATTGCTCATGCGGTCGGATCGGTTAGTAGGTATCTCTTTAATCTGCAAATAGAGCATTGGAATACAATCAAATGAATCTTATGGTATCTCTAGGGTACTTTTAGTTTGAAAATTTCCGTTGGGACTGATGAGTCGAAATTGATTGGATACACCAATTTTGATATGACTATGAATGTGGACACTGGAAGATTACATCATCTATGTGATGATGTTCATAGGAGGATGGGTATCATAGTAGTTGCAATTGCAGAAGTGTATTTCTTTATCTACGACAAAAACGTCATTTATTGCAATGACATAGGCTTGCAAGGAGTTATTATGGCCGAAGACATTCCTAAGGGAGATAGGGCTATGTTTTATTATGTGACTGTTATAGTGCTATTTATCTGGATAAGAACCCCACGTTTCATAGCAGGTTCAAGTATATTGTGAGTCGGTATCATTGGATACGAGACGTACTAAAAGCGAAGAATGCTGAATTTGAGAAGGTCTACACAGATGACAATAAGGTGGACACACTTACCAAAATTCTGTCGAGGAGGAAATTTGAGTTATGCGAATATATCGTTGGAATAGCGAGTTCCTCCACCGAGTCGGGATCGGTGATTTGTTGGGGTTGGATTTCCTTCCTATGTGGAGAACACCATGGAGTGCGACGAGCACCATCAGTGTATCTGAGAAGCTCAAAAATATTGGAAATACGATATAACCCGTACCGGAGTTGGCCCATGTGGTGCGATATTGGACTGGCCGATATGCCTTAAAAGGGAATTTCCATGTAAGGCCTGAACCAATCCCAATTATTTACACCTCCCTACCTACTACCCGATGTGGGACTAAATTACCAACTCCATTGTCACCCCCTTTTGAGGGATCAACCGAAAACGAGATATAATCCAACAATCTCCACCTTAGTTCGTTTCCGCTGACCATGCACCCAAGCACACTCCGGCTACCTTTGCTCGTTCTCGCTAGTCGAGCACCCTTGCTCGTTCCCGCTAGCCGAGCACCCAGGAGATCCAACATATTGTCATCTCGATCCATTCCACCATAGAACCAAACATTTATCCAAACCATCATTATGTGCCAACCATAACGACTTGCTCCACCTCGGCCGTGCCGACCCATCTTTGAAGCCAATTCGTGTAGTTGCCTCTAACCTTAGCTCTGAACCGCCTTTAGACCATCTTATAGAGGATGCTCCCACTCCACCTTGAGGAAAGAGTTCGTATAATCCAATTATACGCCTGAAGGGACTTGAGAAGAGAGCTCGTATAATCTGATTACATGCATGAGTGTTCAGCACCATATGTCTCGAACCAATTATAGCCGCTCAAACCAACCCTGTAATCTTGGGCTCTGATACCACTTATTGGAAATACAGTGTGACCTAACCGGAGTTGGCCCATGAGGTGCGATATTGGACTGGCACATATGCCTTAAAAGGAAATTATGTAAGGCTTGGACCAATTCCAATTAACTACACCTCATGATCTCACCTCCTATCTGATGTGGGAATAAATTACTAACTCCATTGTCACCCCTTTTGAGGACTTAATCGGAAACGATATACAATCCAACAAAAAGTCAAAGGCGACAAGCGGGACTCATTTTTGAGTCATTATCAAATTTCTCAACATATCAGAGATGGCGGCATACCATCGGTATGCCAAAAAACGTGAAAAGTATCCATTGGATTTTTGGAGCAATTTGTTGTTCATTTGGCATACCAACAATATACTATTGAGACTGGGATGAGCAGATTAAGCGTCTGGATCAAGTGATTTTGATGAGATCTAACAGGCCGAGTTCAATTCAGAATTAGGAAGGGGTATAAGTCAATTACCTGACCTAATTTTCAAAGACACAACAAAAAGACACAAGAGAACTGCATGTGAACTTTCAAGAAGAGGAAGACAGATTGGGAGAGTTTGCGGTTGATTTGAAGAGAGATTCGTTCGAGGAAATTCACATCGCTTCATGTTCTTGTTTCCTGTAACTTGTTATTTTCTCTGTTGTAATCTATTTCAACTCTTTGAGTAGTTGTGGTGGATCTGTTTGTCGGACCGGTTGGAGAAGTTGGGGGAGTTGGCGTATTCCTTTATTCCAATAGTAGCGTTTTTTTTGGACTATGATGGTTCCGTGGTATTTCTCTCATTGGGGTTTTCACATAAATATCATTGTGTTTGTGATATTGTTGTTTGTGTTGTGGTATTGTGTGTTTGCAGAATTTTACGATTTAGTTCAGTTCTCACAGGTTTTCTTTTGATCGGCAACGGTATTATTCTGCTGCCTTTTGAGTTTCGTTCCCAACATAAACATGAAACCATGAAAATACCTCAACATGAACAGGGAAGGGAGTCTTCTGATGATCATATATAACTTACCAGAATAAGGCAAGGAAGAGGAGGATCATATGAAAGACGACTTTTGAGAGACGCGGCTTCTTTTCCTTGCTGAGGTGGTTAAAAAATCCCGGCGACATCTACTAGGTGGTGTCGATGCGATACCTGTAACTAACATCAAAGTTGAGAGCTTGTGCAGTTGTTTGCAGTATACTTGATGCATACATCAGTAGAAAGTGATAGGCTAAGTGAGTAAACAGCTAATGTTCATTTCCATTTTAACCTCGTATAGTAGAGGAAATAGGATGATGATCTCCACTTCCAGATGATAGACTAGCAAAGAAACAACTTCTAGATGACCATCCCCACAAGTCATTTCTATTAACTAAAACAATGTCCTTATAAAAGAAGTCTCATTTAAAGAGGTTCACAGCACAGGTTGAGTGCCCAAAGATGAGAGTTACTTGCTGAGATGGTTTTACTGTAATTTCTTTTGTTGGGGTTTCCAGTTTGAACTCTAAGAATTATAGTCTGACATTGCCTAGAACCCCAAGTGTATATTTTAATATACGACTTTTTCTTATTTACTTGTGCACATGGGGTGTGGTAGCCCATGTGGTTGGTGGAATATTTTCCTAGAGGGCCATGATCAAGACACCATGGAAACAATCTTGTTTTTGTCATTAATTCTTTGAAATTTTTCTTAGGAGCTAAGCCTTGCGAATTGGACGAAGGGCACAAGGCGTTTTGATGGCGTACTTCGCAGGTAGGCATCGGGCACAAGATGGTGCTTGTACGTTCGTTTTGTGCGAGTTGCTGCACAGTATACATGGCAGAGCAGCAGCGTGGTCTTACGCAAGGGCTTATGCTGAGCGCTCCACGCAGACGCTACGCGTAAGCGCTCTGCGCAGATGCTTTGCGTAAATTGTGTTGTTTGTCAGATTTAGTGGATATTTGGTTTAAACTGCTTCTTATCTTTTGGGATTTGGAGTAACCGTCCTTATCTTTCTATATTATCTCTGAATTAGGAGGGCGGCGGTTGATTAGGGTTTGGCGTATGCCTTTCCTATATATATATATATGCTCCTCTTCTGATCAGAGAAGAGAGAACATATATTGCTACATAAGGACTTTTGCAGCAGCACCAATATCCACAAAGTGTTGTTCAATGGGTTTGAGGTCCATGGACATGGAGCGTTCCAGAAGTTCATACACGGAACTTGTTGGTTCCTAAGAGCAGATCATCGAAAAAGGGCGAATCTTGCTTTGAGCAACGATGATTGTTCTATCTCAGTGTAGCAACTGCAATTGCAAAGAGAAGATCAGTTTTCAGTTTCTACCATTTTCTTGTTGCAAGCTTTCTGGTTCTGAGTCAATTTGTAAAGCTATATTTTCGTACTAGTTGTGGTTAGATCCAAGATTATCATCTGATTGCATAAGTCCAGGGTTGCAGCAATCACTTGTGATCTTTGATTTTTCACGTACTTGATACTATCTTTGTAAACCGACAATAAGATCTTTGGTCTCCAAAAAATGGCTTTTTATATGGGCACAACCAAATGTTATCAAGGCTAGCCCGGATTGTGGCTAGCCCAAATTTTTTTCTTTTGAAGAAGGCTAGTCCTATATTTTGATTGGGGTTGTCCCAAATTTCCCTCCTCCCCCCAAACCCATCTGAACTTCTCAACTTCTCTCTCTTCCATCTGAACTCCTCTCTCTCTCTTCCAAAACTGTCACCCCCCCTCCTCTCTCTTCCACTCCATCTCCTCCGACTCACTCGAAGCTAGGTCGTCGACTTCTCGTCCGCCCTCCTCCTCTTTTCCGAACAAGAGCAATAGCACCGAAAATTTTCTCGTAAACAAGGTACCCATTGTTTCTTAAATTTTTTCTATCCGAAACCCTAGAATTAATCTCGTGTGCAGTATGTTTCATTCATTGTTTTAATTGCAAGTATTTCAATGGGAATTAAAGTGTTTTAAATCCAAATAACACTCACGAACATAGGAGAATGCCTGTGTCGACGTGGACTGCCCGTTCTTCTAGCAGTCCAATCCTTAACATGGACTGCCAGAAGAATGGGCAGTCCGCAGTTACACAGGCTATGACTTGGACTGCCCAACTCTCTGGCAGTCCAACATATAGACTGGACTGCCAGAAGAATGGGCAGTCCAAGTCACAGCATGTGTAACTTTGGACTGCCCACTATTCTGGCAGTCCAACATAGAAACTGTACTGTCAGAAAATGGACAGTCCAAAGTTATACATGCTGAGACTTGGACTGCCCATTCTTCTGGCAGTCCAACATTCAGTCTGGACTGCCAGAGAATTCGCAGTCCAAAACTAAACATGCTCTGACCTGGACGATTGTTGGCAGTCCATAGTTATAAATTTTAATATCTAATTAAGATTAAATATTAGTCATGAGAAGAAGAGAAATGAGAAGGACGTTGAGGCCGGGCCTGAAAGAAAATGTCCTACAACATCAGATCGCAAGGCGCGTGCAGCTGGTAGAGTTCTTGATAAAGCGCTAACAATCAGAGAACCAGAACCAGTCTCACAGATAAGGACCTGTGGAACGAAACATGTTGCAAGTCGTTTGAAGAAGCCGATGAATCGTCGTGATGATTCATCTTCTGATGATGATGTACCCGTTGCTCGAAAGAGAGGTGACGATGGATCCGGTCCATCCGGTCCTTGTCCTGCAGTCGAGGAAACGGAAGATACTGGCCCAATTGGTTGCTCGATATTGACGTCAATCGAGAACCACATTTCATATCAGATCTGGAAGGATCCGGTTAGTTGATTATCTTAAATATAGAATAATTATTCAAAAAAAATACTTGTACTTAATATCAGAAGTTTTTTTGTAAATTTTTTGTTTGCAGAAAAGTTCGCGCCTTTTGAGGGTAATAAATCATACGAAGATGTGCAGTACGTGGGAATTTGACAAGTTGAAAGAGAGTATGAAGGCCAAAATCACCCCCACCGGATTGCAAAATTTGGCAAAATACTCGTATCAGATATTGGACCACGCAATGATATCTGCGTTTGTGGAGCGTTGGCATCCAGAAACCAATAGTTTCCATTTCGCAGACGGAGAGTTGACAATCACCCTTGATGATGTGCACCACATTTTGGGGCTTAGAATTGACGGTCGTCAAATGACAATAGATTATTCTGAGAGTGACTTCGAGATGTATGATGAGCTTGTGGGACTGGTCGCCAATTCTCTTGGGGTTGAGACGGAGACTTTTGTCAGCCTTCCTGAATTTAAGAAGTCATATGGAGTTCCGTTAAGTTTTTTTGAGGAATATATTCTGTTCCGACGACTCCGACTCCGACGACGATGCTAGTGACGACTCCGTGGCCCGGGCATACATACAGTTTATCCTAGGGGCCGTCGGCGTTACCGACAAGTCCAGGACCGCGATACATGCCAAATATCTAAACAATCTTACGGACTTGAATACTGTGGATGAAGTATCATTCGGAAGTGGTATCCTAGCACATCTCTACCGCGAGCTTGGTGCTGCATCTCGAGTCGAGTCGAAGACAATAGCTGGTTGCCAGACTCTGCTCCTTGTAAGCAAATAATACCCTATAGTGTTTATAGGTAATATAACATTCTTTCGATAACGATGACATTATTATATTTTACATTTACAGGCGTGGATATACGAGCATTTTTCGACGCTGAAGAGGGCGACTCTTAATAGAGATTATGATGAGCAGATGCCTAGGATGTGTAAATGGAAGCCAGCTAAGATGGATACCAGACATCCACATACGTTGGCAACCCTACGTGTCGCTCTAGAAGATATGAAGGCGAAGGAGGTGAAATAATTTGCACTATTTGGAGACATTAAGTTAAAGTAGCATTTACGTTTTCATGTAGTTTTTCACATTGATTAATAATTCCTTAAGTAATGATTACATATTGTAGATTATTTGGGATCCATATCGGGATATGCGAAATACTACTCGTGCGGTGCAACCGGTTGCACTATTTAGAGGCCCGATATTTTGTCATGAAACTGAGGGGCCTCACATCCCAGACCGAGTGCTTCGTCAGTTTGGTTACGTACAGACTATCCCCAGCTCTTTAAAATTAAAGATTGCTGCCAAAGGGAAGAATGCAAGGACTTATGTCCCGCCGTACTACCCTTGGGGTTCTATGTTTTTCACTGAGTGGCAACGTCATGTTGTCGGTGAAACCATACGAACTCCGGCCATGGAGATGTGGGATTGTAGTAAGAATTATATGGAGTATTACGTGGATGCCGAACATGGTATGATGTTGGATCCGGATAAGCGAAGTGCTAAAGTGCCGGTAGCAGCTCATCTACCATCCAAGTCAGTATTATATGATGCACTACAGAATATGGTAAGTGTTGGTAACCCAGTCTCGTATTGATGAGTATCAGTACCTAAAGTTATAATTTTTATTCGTGCATGCAGGCTTCGAAAGTTAAGAAGTTAGGGAAAAGTTTGATCAGATGCAAGGGCGAGAATTACAAAGATGTTGACATACAGATGCAAAACATCACAGATGATTATCCATTTTTCGAAGAGGAGCGACGCACGGAGAGGCGTCATGACCAGGAATGACTATGTGACTAGTATTATTCGTGACTTTGTAACTATGTGTATGTGACTTTGTGACTCTTTACTGACTTTGTGACTATGTGACTATGTGATAAGTATGACTATGCGTATCTGAATACTCCGTGACTATGTGTATGTGACTAGTATTTATGAGTAGCTGAATACTCTGTGACTATGTTGACTAGTAGACTATGCTACTCTGTGACTCTTGTGACTGTGTGAGATGTTGCAAGTATAGAGATGTTGCAAGTATGGATTATATTGAGACTAAGTATAGAGAAAAGTATAGAGATTTTGCAAGTATAGCTGAATACTCTTGTGGCTATGTGTATGTGACTAGTATTTATGAGTAGCTGAATCATTTTGTTGCACGTATTAAGATGTTGCAAGTATTGAGATGTTGCAAGCATTAACATGTGGACTGTCCAATTCTTGGGCAGTCCATCTCACAGCAAGTATTGGGATGGACTGCCCAGTTTCCTGGCAGTCCACATTAACATGTGGACTGCCAGGAAACTGGACAGTCCATCCCAATACTTGCTGTGAGATGGACTGCCGAGTTTCCTGGCAGTCTACATGTTAATGTGGACTGCTAGGAAACTGGGCAGTCCAACTCACAGGAAGTACTGAGTTGGACTGTCCAGTTTTCTGGAAGTCCACATTTACATGTGGACTGCCAGAAAGCTGGACAGTCCAAGTCAGAACTTGCTGTGTGTTGGACTGTCCAGGAAACTAGGCAGTCCAACTCACAGCAAGTATTGAGATGGACTGCCCAGTTTTCTGGCAGTTCACATACTCATATGGACTGTCCAATTTCTGGGCAGTCCAACTCACAGCAAGTATTGAGTTGGACTGCTCAGTATCCTGGCAGTTACATGTGGACTGCCAGGAAGCTGGGCAGTCCATATCAATACTTGCTGTGAGTTGGACTGCCCAGTTTCCTGGACATTCCATATTGCAACATTCAGTAAATAATGATACTAACGATCCAAAATGATACTCATGAATACTTGTTACATTCATATTGCAACATTTATATACAAAATTATCATCGTCTATACTTGTTACATTCTTCTATGCAAAATGATACAAACTACTACAAAATGTGATATATTGCAACGGTCTTCTATACAAAATGTGATATATTGCAACATTCTTCTATACATCAGTTAATTAATACATCGTAGTGTCCCTCCGACCTTGGTATAGGTTCCACGTAATTCGTGATCTTCTTGTAAGCATTTATAGCATCGGTGTATGGTGCTACCCAGGAGATCGATTCTTCCGGAGCATGTTTATACCAAACTGACCCAGGGGGAGGAATAAGAGAGTGACCGATCAACCGCGGGATAACGAAGTAATTTTTGTCGAGTCCAATGGTATGTAGGTTGGATATACTGTACTCTGCGGGAGGAGCGCACATTGGAAAGAATGTATTGTTGATGTTCTGGGAAAGAACGATAATTGGTAGCTTGTACTTGTTAGCGAATAGATATGCAGCAGATGGTACGTCCAAGTAATGTTCTGGTCCAGTAGTCTGGGTATCGCACGGAATGCTTGTCAACAATTCTCCAACATCTTCTTGGTCAAGTATTTTGCTGTACAGTGGAAGACGAGACACCAACTCAGAATATAGCTCTGCTTTAACTTGTCTCCATCCGTCTTTGGGGGGTAGCCTAGATGTCGTGCAAGCACATGAAATCCACAATGTCCGTCTTTCGGCACATCATCTATAGACCAAATATATTCCCGTATGGCGGGCAAAAAAGTACCAATGTACACATCAAGCGCTGTAACAACACTATTTTTCTGCATCTTTCTGTGAGTAGGAAGCTTGTTCATCCTCTTCGGAATGACTATACGTTCCACGCTTCTTTCAATATGCTCAAATAGTGAGGGTTCTCGCTTAGTATCCTGGAGCTTCTTCTTATGTGTTCTTTTTGGCGGTCTACCCTTCGGAGCAATGACAATAGATGGTTCCTGTATATGACTACTTGTCGGATTGACAATTTCTTAGATTTTGAGCTCAATAGACCTTCTCTCAGGTTCTAGTGCGGCACACCATCTTGCATGAAGAAGTTTCATCAGTGGCATGGAAAAGAAATCATCATGAATGTCTACTATAGGCATGACCGACAGCTGTCTCCAACGTTGATCAACAACCACTACTGGAATAGGTCTACATTGACGTCGATATTCGTTGATCTCGTGTGCACAAGGGAGGCCGAGACAAGTACGATATGTACAACCACATACTTCGGTATCCAACCCGACTGAATTCGCACGACCAGTCTCATGAAGTAGTAAATTCAATGCATAGTGGGACACTACATGGATTAAATCAGACAAGAGATGTTCTTTCTTATGTTGGTGCATTACAATATTGAGGCTCATCTCAAATGAAGCTTTTACCTCGTTCACGGTCGAATCGGTCATTTGATTGATTGCTTCCCAAACTGACACAAAATACCCGATCGATGAACGAAGATGTCTTTTCAGTCTTGAATGTGATCCTTCAGCACAGTTGGTAGTGGTCGTGCCGTAATGTTTCACCGTATTCGTCCATGCCAAGATAAAATTTTCTTTATGTGGATCAAGCCATGTGTCTTTGATATAAGATATACATGCCGGGTTGCTCTTTTCCCACTGCTCTTTGAAGATGTACCATGCTGCATCCAAATTTTTCTTAGTACTTGCTCGCCATACAAGGGTCCAATCACTGTAGAATTCTTCGAAGCGTTCCATGTCGACTTTGCCATCTACTTTCTCAAACTTTATCTTGCATTGTGCTTGAATATTTCGATTTACATGCCAAGTGCATAATAATCTACGAGCATGAGGAAATACAATATCAATAGCATTCATCAATGCATATTTCCGGTCGGTGACAAAAACAGACGGCTCTCTCTGTCCAGTGTAAAGTGACTTCAACTTTTCCAAAGCCCATATATAGTCCTCTACTGTTTCGTTCTTCATGAAACAAAAGGCAACTGAAAATGTTTTACAGGTAGAAGTGAACCCGACAATGTGAAAAAGAGGCATCTTGAATTTATTAGTCTTGTACGTGCAATCAACAACCAAGACATCGGCGAAGGACCGTGCCAATTGTGTGCAATCCGGATGGGACCAAATTATAGAAATGACTTCATTGCTCTGCGAAAGTCTTCTATGGTATTCCACGTAATGATTTTCGCCAAGTACCTTCAACACTTGCTGCATCGCCATTCTTCCTTTTAGAGTATTTGTTCTCGACCTAGCTAGTGCATTGTATATTATCCTCAAACTGGACTTGTTCTTATTATTCTTCTCACGCAGCACGGAATAAATTTTTTTAGGACCAACTCCGGAAGTTGACAATTCTTTAACTAACTTTTTCTCATCGTTGTTCAATCTTCCAGCGTAGGGATGACCAACAAGCGTGTCCGACACAGGATGATTGTGCATTCCATTTCTCACCACAACTGTCCACTTCTCATCATTTTTGCACCCTAACACTAACTTGAATGGACAACCACATTTCCTTGTCCCTGCCTCTTTCTTCGGAGTTTTTATTACGAGAAGTTCATCTTTTTTACGATGCTCCCTATACTACCTACCTCTTTCACAACCAAGATCTACAGTTTTTCGATTCGGCCGGTGCCGTAACGACCTTGAAATGACAATGATTGTGTTCGATCGCCTTCCAACTTCTCTGTACCATTCTAATGCTTCTTCGTAAGATTCAAAAACCATATCCGTCGAGAATATAGTCCTCAAATCAATGCACATAGGAGATGGGGTGCCCTACAATAAATTTTTGATTTTTTTAATAACTAAATCAACGACAAGTGCAAAGACAATATTCAATTCAGGACTCACATTGCAGTTAAACTAGACTGCCAGAAATTCTGACAGTCCTAAGTGGTTGATGGACTGCCAGAAAGTGTGGCAGTCTAGTTGAATAGGGTATGAACACTTGGACTGCCATACTATCTGGCAGTCCATACTACTTCATGGACTGCCAAGAAGTGTGGCAGTCCATGTGTTCATACCCTGAACACATGGACTGTCACACTTTCTGACAGTCCATACTACTTTATGGACTGCCAGAAAGTGTGGCAGTCCATGTGTTCATACCCTATTCAACTGGACTGTCACACTTTCTGGCAATCCCTACTACTTTATGGACTGCCAGAAAGTGTGGCAGTCCAGTGTAGCAGAAGACTAACTTCTGGACTGCCTCACTCTATGCAGTCCACCAAGTACATGGGACTTACTGAATGTGTGGCAGTCCAAATGTCGACTACGAATTGGTTCCACGTAAGTAGGTCGGGGACCTACCGAGACTTCTTCGGAGAGAATGTTGTGTTCTTCGGAAGGACCAGGCTGATCGATTGCTACATTTGACGTTTCTATTTCTTCCATATTTCCTACATTATGATAAAACCTTCAATAATTAGGTATGAACAAATTTTAAAACAAATAGTGCCATCTAGTAGTTGAAATCATACCGAGTACTAGAAATATTCGTTGATAATTATTCTACGGAAGACAAGAAGATTGAGTGGGGGACAAGAAGAATATTCTAGGGTTCTTGGAAAAGTGGGAATGGCACTTTGGGGAAGAAGAAGACAAAAGGAAAATAATTTCTTTCTCACTTTTATACTACAAAGTGGGATAGCCTTGATAACATTTTCCAATGGCAAACTTATAGATAAACCAAAAAATAAAATGGGCTAGCCTTGATAACAAAGTGACGTGCCCATATAAAAAGCCCAAAAAATGAAGTCTTCTAAGCAGTGAACTACTGTTTTCCAATATTTCAGAATTCAGAAGTACTGGACACAAGTCACCATCTCTTTGCTTGCAAAACAATAAAATGTTCAAATAGCTTGTGATCTGCGAGCAAAATCAGCCTATGTAACACTGAATGAGATCATTGCCAAGATTCTGAGAAATCGTTGGATGGAAGCTATGAGTCTTACAAATGTTATCAAGCCAGAACAAATAAAAAAAACAAATGGTTCATCATGGCCAAGCTAGGATGAAGAGGGCACATGATTGCGTTTGGTGGGACTTCTTAAAGGATACTCTTGTAGAATGAGGGTTTGATGACTGGTGGATAGCCGGGAAGTGATGTGGTTATGAATTTGTTCCATTCATTTGTGCCAAATAATAAAATTTCAGATGTGGTGATACCTACTAGTGGTTGACGACCAGGAGACCCTTTGTTACCTTTCTGGTTATGAAATGTGCTGATGTGCTTGCTAATTGTAAGTTTTAAGAAAATAGCTAGAGAACTTTCAGGGATCTTTACCCCGGAATGAAATGACCTAGTTAGCAAGAACTTTCAGGGTTCTTTACTCTGGAATGAAATGACCTAGTTAGCAAGAACTTTCAGGGTTCTTTCCCATAAGATAATGCAGCAGGAAAAAAACCATTACTCTCTCTCTCAACAAGCTTTTACACCAACAGGAACTATATTGGAGACTTTTACACCAATGGTGAGCAGGTTGTTGATCATAATGATATATCAGAGAGACTTTAATTGAGCATTTCATAGGCACATTCCAAAAACACTCAGACATCTCCCTTCCCTACAGTTGTCATAGAAGAGCTATATACGATAAGTGCTCAGGAGAATGATCTAATTAGCGTGCCTCCCTCTGCCGAAGATATTTGGAGTACTATCAAACAAATGCACCCTCACAAAGCTCCTGGGTCCGATGGCTACCCAGTTCTTTTCTACCATCAATGTTGGAGCACTATTGGCACCGAGGTAATTGCTCTTGTTCAGAGATTTTTCAGCACTAAAACATTACCTACTACTCTTAATCGCACACCTACATTGCCCTTATAGCCAAAAAAGCAAAACCCCATTAGCCCAGTAGACTTTCGACCGATTTCCCTTTGCAATGTGTTACATAAGGTCATTGCAAAGTTCTTAGCTAACAGGATAAGACCTCTGCTCCACAAAATGATTACTCCTTTCCACAATGCTTTCGTGCCTAGTCGACAAATCAACGACAATATTACTATTGCCCATGAAATTCTCCACTCCATTCGCACTTCCAGAAATTCCAATAGCTCCTTTGCTCTCAAAATCGACATGGCTAAGACATATGACAGATTAAGCTGGGATGTCATAAGCCAAGCTCTTCTAGCTAGGCGTTGGCCTTACAGGCTCCTCTCATGACTTAATGATGCAATGCATCACCACAGTTAGCTTTGAAATCGTTGTGAACGACACTCCTTCTGACATGTTTTTTCCCTTACCGTGGCTTTCGCCAAGGCTGTCCTTTTTTTATCCCCGTATATCTTCATCATGTGCGGTGAGCTCCTCTTCAAACATATTTCAATCATGGAAAGGAACGGTCTTTACTCTGGCATCCGCTTGACCAGGTACCAAGGAGTATCTTATTCCCACCTATTTGCGGATGACATCCTCTTATTTGGCACCTGTACCATTAGCAACATACTCCAAGTAAAAAACATCTCTTCTTATGAATCGTGGTCAGGCCAACAGATTAGTCTTGCAAAATCTTCAATTCTATTCCTTACTATCATCGATGATCATACGAGGCATATTTTCATTTACATTCTTAGTGTCAAACTTATGGCCACCAATGACAAATATCTCGGCCATAAACTCCTATTACCAGTATCCAAAGCTTCTACACATCATTCCTTAATTGATACATGCAAGTCAGCTCTCTCTGGCTGGAAAGACAGATTCCTTTCCCATGCGGGTAGAACCACCCTTCTCAAATCGACATTATCTTCTATACCTATTTACCATATGTCATCTTATCTAACTCCTAAAAGGTCACCAAGGCTCTATCTTCCATTTGAAGTAATTTCTGGTGGGGGGTGTTGAAGACAACAAAAAACTTCATTTTGTTGAGAGTAAATAAGGGACTTTAGTCCCACATCGGTTAGATGTAATATGAAGAGGGGTTGGCTCTATAAGTAGTGGGCAGTAGCCCTCAATAAAATTATCTGAGAAATTAGACTCATTTCTACATGGTATCAGAGCCATAACTCTCTCTCTCTCTCTCCACAAAAATTTTTTTTTTTAGCCGAATCCCCCCCCGGAGCAGCAGCACCCCCCCCAAACCCCCCCGACCCCCCCCCCCCCCCCCCCGACCCGCCCCCGGAGCAGCGCCCCCCCCCCCCGACCCCCCCCGGAGCAGCAGCGCCCCCCCGACCCCCCCCTCGGAGCAGCGCCCCCCCTCGACCCCCCCCCGGAGCAGTACCCCCCCGGAGCAGCAACGCCCCCCCTCCCCCCCCGACCAGCACCCTTCCCCCCCTCCCGCCACCCGCCAGCACCCTACCGCCCCCCCACCTAACCCTAGCCTCTCTTGCAATGAAACCCTAACCCTAGCTCTAGCAGCCCCATCCAAACTCTAACCCTAACCCTAGCCGTCAAAAAAAAAAACAGATTTCCTTCTCTTTAGAAGATCTCTGTAGTTGCCTCGAGAATCAGTACCTTCTTTTTAGAAGCTCTACTACGAATACGAAATCTCTTTAGATCTTCGTATCTCAGGAACGTTGTCTTTACATTCGTTTCTGCATGGCTGGTATACCTCTGGTTTGTCTCATGCAAGGAGGCACAACTACGTTGGTTATCCTTGAGCCGTCCGAACGCGTTATCATGACGCGGTTCTAGTTGGTGGTATAAACTACGACATATCAGTGAGGGATCTCGTTTTGTTTTTTCCTCCGATAGCTGACTGAGACGAAGACGACTCACAAGAAGACGACTCAGGAAACAACAACACCTCACTGATTGCAGTTGAAGAAGTCATGGATTCCATCTATGGGAAGTTGACAGCAGAAGAAATGAAGGCCCTGGTCGAGGATCTCCTGACCAAGAGATTACCGGAGGCAACCCCACGCGTGACCCATACTGATGTGGATCCGTCACCGTATAAAATGGAGAAGTTGGACAAGCTGGAGACGAAGTTGGAAGGCACGACCAACTACTTGTCACTCCCCGTTCCCAGAATACGTATTTTAAATACATGCACTGTTTAAAAGTATTTATTTTAATATTTACCATGTACTACTCTGTATTTAATTTCCTTCAATTTTATGTTAATTAATTTCCTGCAATTTTATTTCTGCGTTTATACTCTGCTTTAGCCTTGCTTTAGGATCGGCTTAGATTGGTTTATTTGTTTCATCATGAACCGGATTAGACCCCCACCTACCACCATCCCTTCCATTTAAAGCCCATCCCCCTTTCTCTCTCTTCATTACTTCACCATTAATCTTCTTCTTCCTCATAACTCCTCTTCCACCGACCTAAGAGAGCTAGGCAAGTGCCAACTTGCTTCTTGATGGATCCCCATTATTATTGTTCCATCATCTTCCTTATTTGATTCTAAGTCTCTTTAGTACTTAGCATTTTCAATTTCTATGGCTTATTTGTTGTAGATCTAAGATTGATGCATTTTCGGATTTCTTAGGTTTTGATCTAGTAAACTTTGTTATCTTCAAGTTTTGATGGTTCCATGTCGTAGAGAATTTCGTTCTACCCCATTTTGACCTATGGAAGTCCAAATTTGGACTTACGGTGAAGGTTTTATGGAGCTTGGAAACCAAGGGTTCCATGACCATCATTCTCAGGTTTTTCTGAGAAGATGGGTTCCTTCACAGCCGCATGGAATCTTTATTCCTCAACCGCATGAGATATTTATTATGGATTATTTATTTTCCAATCTCATTTCTCAACCGCATGAGATATTTATTTCACAATCTCATTTCACAGCCGCATGGATTATTTATTTTCCAATCTCATTTCACAGCCGCATGGATTATTTATTTTCCAATCTCGTTTCTCAGCCGTATGAGATATTTATTTCCCAATCTCATTTCACATCCGCATGGAATCTTTATTCCTCAACCGCATGAGATATTTATTATGGATTATTTATTTTCCAATCTTATTTCACAGCCGCATGGATTATTTATTTCCTAATCTCATTTCTCAGTCATTTCTCAGCCGCATCAGATATTTATTTTCCAATCTCATTTCACAGCCGCCGCATGAGATATTTATTTTCCAATCTCATTTCACAGCCGCATGGAATCTTTATTCCTCAACCGCATGAGATATTTATTATGGATTATTTATTTTCCAATCTCATTTCTCAACCGCATGAGATATATATTTCTCATTTCACAGCCGCATGGATTATTTATTTCCCAATCTCATTTCTCAGCCGCATGAGATATTTACTTCCCAATCTCATTTCACAGCCGCATGGAATCTTTATTCCTCAATCGCATGAGATATTTATTATGGATTATTTATTTTCCAATCTCATTTCTCAGCCGCATGGATTATTTATTTTCCAATCTCATTTCTCAGCCGCATGAGATATTTATTTCCCAATCTCATTTCACAGCCGCATGGAATCTTTATTCCTCAACCGCATCAGATATTTATTATGGATTATTTATTTTCCAATCTCATTTCTCAACCGCATGAGATATTTATTTCTCATTTCACAGCCGCATGGATTATTTATTTCCCAATCTCATTTCTCAGCCGCATGAGATATTTATTTCCCAATCTCATTTCACAGCCGCATAGAATCTTTATTCCTCAATCGCATGAGATATTTATTATGGATTATTTATTTCCCAATCTCATTTCTCAACCGCATGAGATATTTATTTGCCAATCTCATTTCACAGCCGCATGGATTATCGCATGAGATATTTATTATGGATTATTTATTTTCCAATCTCATTTCACAGCCGCATGGATTATTTATTTTCCAATCTCATTTCTCAGCCGCATGGATTATTTATTTCCCAATCTCATTTCTCAGCCGCATGGATTATTCATTTCTCGACCGCATGAGACTTTTTTTTTCCAACCTCATGAGATAGATTTTTATTTTCCGAATTTGGCATTAATTAACATTGATTGTTATCTTGCTTTATAATTGATCATGCGTTCCTAGATGGAACTAAGAGACTGGCTAGTCGTCTTATTGAATTAAATGGAATGAGACACGTTCATATGAACTATGAACTATTGTAATCGACTGGCTGATCTCGAATATTGGCATATGGATACATGCAGGCTTTAATTAATTTATTCATTTATTTTACCAAAGCAGCATGTGTACTTTATGGTCAAGGCAGGATTATTCCGTGGTTAGTTTTAATTGATGCATTACGTTATGTAAGACCTATAACCTAACCGTACGGGTATCGTTGTAGAGTTGGCATATCGTACTTTGTACGGAAGTACTCATTCTGAATGACCATGATCCACGGCATGGAATTTCATGCAACATAGAGGCTATTAAGTTAAATAAAATAATGATTGCATGGAGAGAATGGATTCCCGAGTTCTTACATGGCAGCCCTCTTGGGACTATTAAGTGCCCGACAGGCCGGCTGGTTCCCACAGATACTGCAGTTCTGCCACACGGGCATGGAGCGGTATCTGCTTATATTATTAAATTGTACATGGTATATTAACGACGGGCGTCCCGCTGGGACTCGTCTAATACATGATTGGCGCAATTGATTGATTGGATAGACTAGCCTTGCTCGCACATAGTAAGAACTGAGGAATCCTTTATTGCATAATTCCAGGATAACTTGGGACTCACAGTAGTAAGCCGTAGGAGTTGGATGGCCGTTTAAATTGATTTGTTTGTGTACTGTATTTACTCTGTTACCTAACTGAGATGATCAGAATGTCAGGACGTGACGGGCCAACTTCTGTCCTTGTTTGGTTGGGAGGTTGGTTCGAAGTGTCGTGATGTTATGTGAATCTCAGTAGCAAGCAGAGATCTATTATTATAATCCCTTATTTACTGGTTTCATCCTTCATATCGTGCTTTCTTGCGGTACTTTGCTATTAGAGGTCTAACCTCTCTGGTTTTGCATGGCCAGATTTAGAGCCGGTTCCCGAGGATCCAGCTTACTTCCACCTCCAAGATGGTCAATACTAGAGGAATGATCGCAGGAGGACTCGAGTGGGTTCTTTACTTCACCGCTCGTTTTGTTATTACCTTATACTTTGCCGTTTGGCACCGACATGTTAGTCGGATCATCTTGTATTTACTTTTACATAATTGTAACTAAAGTCAGACTGCAGCTGATAACAATTGTGTATACCTTACTACATCATCTGGCTATGTTTTGTAAAGCCAGATGTCAAGAACATTTTGACAAAGCGTTTGGGACGCCTTACTGCTTTATCTTACATGTTCTCTATTTCTGTTTCTTGTTTGAATGATTGAGACAATAGATGTGAAGTGACCATAGTAGGACTTTTATGTAGTATGCACCCTCTCGTCTGGTTAGACAGCATTGATCGTATTATACGGTATTCATCTACCCGTAATACGTAGCTGGCTGAGTCATCCCCCCGCTCTCCAGTATTCTGGTTCTGGGGCGTGACAAGGTTTTAGTGGTGGCCCATGCAGGTATGATTTCAGACTTGTGGGGTGTTTTAATTTATAGGATGTCTCAATCACACATGTTCTCCCTTGATCTCATGATTCGTTACTCTCGACTCTAGCTTGACATTCCGGTATCCTTTGACTTCATTGATCTTTCCTGTCCGATCGTTTGATTATTTTCTTGTCCCTTTTCTTAGGGGCACCTCGTCCGCATCTGTCAGGATTGGGCAACAACAACAAGGGCAGCATGGACAACCTGACCAGGTTGGTCAGCAACAAGGGCCAAAACCACTTCATGAGACTATTCAAGACGAAGTAAAAGTGGAACCAACAACTGGACCGCAGTATCCGGAGGTTCCTACACCACCCATCGTTCTGCCTACCCCCGTGGAAGTGGACACACCAGCCCTTCTGGAGATCATGAGAGGGATGATGGCCACTCAACAACACCAGATGTTAGCCCAGCAGCGCATGCACGCTCAGTTGCAAGAGCAGAATGTACTACTCAACCAAGGGTTGCAGACGACATTGGAATGAGGGGCAAGGACAGATTCAGGAGCGTCAGCCCGGTTTTGTAAATACAACCTCCGCCGTTTCGAAGACACGGAGGATGCCATCTCAGCAGATGCATGACTTAAGGACATTGAGGCTATCTTGACAGCAACTAAGGTGCCGACAGAAGAGCGTGTGGATCTAGTGAAGTTGTTACTTCAGGATCTCGCACGTGATTGGTGGGAATCAGAGGAAGTAGGCATCAGACGTCCTGTGGCTTGGGACGATTTTACCACAAGATTCAAGACAAAGTACTATGGAGTTGTGGCACAGTTTGAGCTACAACAGAAGTTTATCAACCTCAGACAGGCTGGCAAGACTGTAGATACTTATGCAGCGGAGTTCTGCAGATTGAGTAGGTTTGCCCCAGAGATGGTCGCGACAGAGCGCCAGAGGGCCATGAGGTTCCAGCAAGAGTTTCATCTTGAGCTCTTGCAATTGATAGAGGGGCACAATTACCAGACTTTTGATGAAGTATTGACGGCGACCCGAAGGCATGAGATCACCATTCAGAGGCTTGCGGCAAGGACTGGAGGTCAGAAGAGATCCCACAGTCAGATTGAAGGAGGAGGGGGAGCAGCGCCCCGAACAACAGCACCATCCCCTGGCATTCGTATCCACGATGTGGCGATGCGAGGGCCAGCACCACCACCAAGGCAACAACAACAGCAACAGAGGAAGAACCAGCAACCCCCGGCGGGCTGTACTTATTGTGGAAAGGTAGGACACACTAGAGATGTGTGTCGGACATTGAACGGGCAGTGTTTGATATGTGAAAATCCAGACCATCGGGTTACCACATGTCCCATGAACTCGAGGTCAGGAGGACCCGTACAACAATTTCCTGCTCTGCCAGCACCAGGGGCAGGACAGTATCGAGGACCAGCGATGGCAGTGAGGCCGTTGGCACAGCGTCCGTTAATGCCGCAGGCTCAGATGTTTCGGCAGCAGGGACCGCCGATGCAGCAACACCAGCATAGACCACCCCAGCATCATCAAGGAAGGGGCCAGCAACAACATCAGGCTAGGCCGCAGCATGGGAATCAGCAAGGAGGTCGAGGGCAGGCATTCACTCTGTCCTTGGAAGAGGCATTGGCATCGGGAGATGTTGTGGCAGGTAACATTCTCGTCGCCTCATATTCGCAGTAGCATTGTTTGATTCGGGAGCATCACATTCATTTATATCTGCACAATTTGCGACACGGCTAGGAATGGAGTTTGAGGCATTGCCAGTGAGGTTGAATATACTCACTGGTAATGGGCTCGTAGGAGTTAGTAGAGTTATTCTAGCGTGTAGTGTTGTAGTTTGCGGGCATTCCTTACCCGCCCAGTTGATAGAATTTCCTGTTGGAAATTTCGACGTTATCTTAGGCATGGACTGGCTGAAAGACAGTCATGCGACAATAGATTGTCGTAGAGGGAGTGTATCTTTTGATATTCCAGGCATGAAGCGGTTCACCTTAGTCAGATCAGAGGCAATTCAACAAGAGCAGGGAGTAGTGACGGCAATGGAAGAAGTTCAAGTTCCGAAGGTAGTTGAAGAATTTCTAGACGTATTTTCTGAAGAACTTCCAGGTCTATCACCGGTTAGAGATATTGAGTTCAGTATAGAATTGGCACCTGGAACTAAACCGATATCAGATCGAGTTTATAGAATGGCAGATTCCGAGCAGGCCAAGGTATATCAGCACATAGAGGAACTGAAGGAGAAGAAGTTCATCCAAGCTAGCATATCACCATGGACAGCACCAGTGGTACTTGTGGGAAAGAAGGATGGGTCATCCAGATTGTGCATCGATTACAGGAAGCTAAATACAGCAACAGTAAAGAACAAGTACCCACTACCCAGGATCGACGACTTATTTGATCAGTTGAGCCAAGCTAGAGTTTTCTCCAAGATAGATCTTCGGTCAGGGTATCATCAAGTGAGGGTTCGGAAGGAGGACATCCCCAAGACAGCATTCAGGTCGAAGTATGGGCATTATGAATTCTTGGTAATGCCGTTTGGTTTGACCAATGCTCCAGCAATATTCATGGATTTGATGAACCGCATCTTTATGCCATATTTAGACCAATTTGTCGTTGTGTTCCTCGACGACATTCTAGTATACTCAGCTAGTGAAGAAGAGCATGAAGGTCACCTCAGGAAAGTGTTGCAGGTTCTGAGAGAGAACCAGTTGTATGCCAAGCTCAGCAAGTGCGAGTTCTGGACGGATCGCATTTCATTTTTGGGTCACATCATATCAGGAGCTGGAGTAGCAGTGGATCCCAAGAAGATAGAAGCCGTAGAGAGTTGGCCAGTACCCAAGACCGTAGCAGATGTGCGGAGTTTCTTGGGATTGGCAGGATATTATAGAAGGTTTGTATCAGACTTTACGAGGCTTTCAACACCTATGACCCGCTTGACACGGAAGGATGTGCCCTTTGTCTGGTCGGCAGAATGCCATGCATCATTTGAGAATTTGAAGCAGAAGTTGATATCAGCGCCTATTCTTACATTGCCAGTGGGACCCGGAGGTTTTACTGTATATTGTGATGCGTCAGGTAAAGGACTTGGATGTGTCCTTATGCAGCATGGAAAGGTGATAGCATATGCTTCTAGGCAACTTCGGGACCACGAGAAGAATTATCCAACTCATGATTTGGAGTTAGCGGCAGTAGTGTTTGCTCTGAAGTTATGGAGGCATTACTTATATGGTGACCGAGTAGAGATGTACACAGATCATAAAAGTCTAAAGTACATCTTTACCCAGAAGGAACTAAACATGAGGCAGAGAAGATGGTTGGAGTTGATTAAGGATTATGACGTGGAGCTTCAGTATCATCCAGGCAAGGCAAATGTAGTAGCAGACGCTCTCAGCAGAAGAGGTGGCGCATTTATGTTAACAACACAGAGGCATATCTTAGAAGACCTTCAGGAGATGGGCATCGAGGTTATACTTCCTAGTGATATAGGATTTCTGGCGAGTCTACAAGTTCAATCCGACTTGGTAGACAGGATCAAGGCAGCTCAGGCACAAGACCCAAGGATTCAGAAGCTTAGGGCAGAATCTGAGTCAGGACTCAGGAAGGAGATGCAGATTCATGAGGATGGTACACTTAGGTTTGGGTCACGTCTATGTGTGCCTAGTGGAGATATCAGACAGGAGGTTATGACAGAAGCTCACAGTTCTCAGTATTCTGTACACCCTGGAGGGACCAAGATGTACCAAGATATCAAGCAGCACTTCTGGCGGAACGGGATGAAGAGGGAGATAGCTAGATTTGTTTTCCGTTGCTTGGTATGTCAGCAAGTGAAGGCAGAACAACAGAGGCCAGCCGAATTATTGCAGCCGTTTCCTATTCCGGAATGGAAATGGGAACATATTACAATGGACTTTGTGACCGGTTTACCGAGATCACCAAGTGGTAAAAATGCTATTTGGGTGATAGTAGATCGGCTTACAAAGATGGTGCACTTTTTTCCTCTCAGAGTAGGACAATCTACAGAAAAGTTGGCAGAGTTGTATATGCAGCAGATAGTCAGGCAGCATGGAGTCCCCGTCAGCATTGTGTCAGACAGAGACACCCGTTTCATATCACATTTTTGGAAGAGTTTACATCATAGCTTGGGTACCAAGTTAAGATTTAGCACGGCTTACCATCCACAGACGGACGGGCAGTCAGAAAGAACAATTCAGACTTTAGAAGACATGTTGCGAGCTTGCACCCTAGATTTTGGAGGATCTTGGGAGAGCCACCTACACTTGGTCGAGTTCTCATATAATAACAGTTATCAAGCCAGTATCCAGATGGCACCATTTGAAGCACTATATGGTAAGAAGTGTAGGTCGCCACTAGCGTGGGACGATATTGGGGAGAGAAAGATGTTAGGCCCGGAGATGATTGTTCAGACAGTGGAAGTGATTAAGGGAATTAGAGAGCGACTTCGAGTTGCGCAAGATCGGCATCGTCATTGGGCGGACCAGCATCGTAGGCCGCTAGAGTTTTCTGTTGGGGACCACGTGTTCTTGCAGATCTCACCTACCCGTGGGGTCATTAGATTTGACGTTCGCGGGAAGTTGAGTCCGCGGTACGTGGGCCCGTTTGTTATCCTTGATCGGATAGGCGATGTCGCTTATCGTTTATCCCTTCCACCTTCGTTACGAGAGGTGCATGACGTGTTTCATGTATCTCAGTTGCGAAGGTATGTATCGGACCCAAGCCATATCCTCGATCATTCTGAGCTGGTTGTTGGAACCAACCTGTCTTACGAGGAGCAGCCTGTGTCTATTTTGGATCGAAGAGAGAAGATACTCAAGAACCGAACAATTAGCCTTGTCCGGGTTGCTTGGGGTCATCACTCTTTAGGAGAGTCAACGTGGGAACGTGAGGATGATATCCGATCACGGTATCCACACCTGTTTTACTCACAAGGTATATCTTTTTCTGTGTACCTTGATTGTCTTGATTCCTCATGCTTATCACCTTATGGGTAGAATTGCTTGATATCGTAGATTGTTAAATATAGAATGATTGCTTGATTGAATTGCTTGTACTTAGATTAGTTTAGTCCCGATGTTTCTATCCTGCTTGGATTTGAAATTCCGAGGACGAAATTTTTCTAAGGAGGGTAGAGATGTCACTCCCCGTTCCCAGAATACGTATTTTAAATACATGCACTGTTTAAAAGTATTTATTTTAATATTTACCATGTACTACTCTGTATTTAATTTCCTTCAATTTTATGTTAATTAATTTCCTGCAATTTTATTTCTGCGTTTATACTCTGCTTTAGCCTTGCTTTAGGATTGGCTTAGATTGGTTTATTAGTGGATTCATCATGAACCGGATTAGACCCCCACCTACCACCATCCCTTCCATTTAAAGCCCATCCCCCTTTCTCTCTCTTTATTACTTCACCATTAATCTTTTCTTCCTCATAACTCCTCTTCCACCGACCTAAGAGAGCTAGGCAAGTGCCAACTTGCTTCTTGATGGATCCCCATTATTATTGTTCCATCATCTTCCTTATTTGATTCTAAGTCTCTTTAGTACTTAGCATTT
The DNA here is from genome assembly GCA_029216955.1 of Iris pallida. NCBI lineage: Eukaryota > Viridiplantae > Streptophyta > Magnoliopsida > Asparagales > Iridaceae > Iris > Iris pallida. The sequence goes on along the minus strand of JANAVB010033015.1, from coordinate 12,505,988 downwards.
TCAATTTCTATGGCTTATTTGTTGTAGATCTAAGATTGATGCATTTTCGGATTTCTTAGGTTTTGATCTAGTAAACTTTGTTATCTTCAAGTTTTGATGGTTCCATGTCGTAGAGAATTTCGTTCTACCCCATTTTGACCTATGAAAGTCCAAATTTGGACTTACGGTGAAGGTTTTATGGAGCTTGGAAGCCAAGGGTTCCATGACCATCCTTCTCAGGTTTTTCTGAGAAGATGGCTTCCTTCACAGCCGCATGGAATCTTTATTCCTCAACCGCATGAGATATTTATTATGGATTATTTATTTTCCAATCTCATTTCTCAACCGCATGAGATGTTTATTTTCCAATCTCATTTCACAGCCGCATGGATTATTTATTTTCCAATCTCATTTCACAGCCGCATGGATTATTTATTTCCTAATCTCATTTCTCAGCCGCATGAGATATTTATTTTCCAATCTCATTTCACAGCCGCATGGATTATTTATTTCCTAATCTCATTTCTCAGCCGCATGGATTATTTATTTCCTAATCTCATTTCTCAGCCGCATGAGATATTTATTTTCCAATCTCATTTCACAGCCGCATGGAATCTTTATTCCTCAACCTTATGAGATATTTATTATGGATTATTTATTTCCCAATCTCATTTCACAGCCGCATGGATTATTTATTTTCCAATCTCATTTCTCAGCCACATGGATTATTTATTTCCCAAATCTCATTTCACAGCCACATGGATTATTTATTTCCCAATCTCATTTCTCAGCCGCATGAGATATTTATTTTCCAATCTCATTTCACAGCCGCATGGAATCTTTATTCCTCAACCGCATGAGATATTTATTATGGATTATTTATTTCCCAATCTCATTTCTCAACCGCATGAGATATTTATTTCCCAAATCTCATTTCACAGCGGCATGGATTATTTATTTCCCAATCTCATTTCTCAGCCGCATGAGATATTTATTTTCCAATCTCATTTCACAGCCGCATGGAATCTTTATTCCTCAATCGCATGAGATATTTATTATGGATTATTTATTTCCCAATCTCATTTCTCAACCGCATGAGATATTTATTTCCCAATCTAATTTCGGATTATTTATTTTCCAATCTCATTTCTCAGCCGCATGAGATATTTATTTTCCAATCTCATTTCACTGCCGCATGGAATCTTTATTCCTCAACCGCATGAGATATTTATTATGGATTATTTATTTCCCAATCTCATTTTACAGCCGCATGGATTATTTATTTCCCAATCTCATTTCTCAGCCGCATGGATTATTTATTTCTCAATCTCATTTCTCAGCCGCATGGATTATTTATTTTCCAATCTCATTTCTCAGCCGCATGGATTATTCATTTCTCGACCGCATGAGACTTTTATTTTCCAACCTCATGAGATAAATTTTTATTTCCCGAATTTGGCATTAATTAACATTGATTGTTATCTTGCTTTATAATTGATCATGCGTTCCTAGATGGAACTAAGAGACTGGCTAGTCGTCTTATTGAATTAAATGGAATGAGACACGTTCATATGAACTATGAACTATTGTAATCGACTGGCTGATCTCGAATATTGGCATATGGATATATGCAGGCTTTAATTAATTTATTCATTTATTTTACCAAAGCAGCATGTGTACTTTATGGTCAAGGCATGATTATTCCGTGGTTAGTTTTAATTGATGCATTACGTTATGTAAGACCTACAACCTAACCGCACGGGTATCGTTGTAGAGTTGGCATATCGTACTTTGTACGGAAGTACTCATTCTGAATGACCATGATCCACGGCATGGAATTTCATGCAACATAGAGGCTATTAAGTTAAATAAAATAATGATTGCATGGAGAGAATGGATTTCCGAGTTCTTACATGGCAGCCCTCTTGGGACTATTAAGTGCCCGACAGGCCGGCTGGTTCCCACAGATACTGCAGTTCTGCCACACGGGCAGGGAGCGGTATCTGTTTATATTATTAAATTGTACATGGTATATTAACGACGGGCGTCCCGCTGGGACTCGTCTAATACATGATTGGCGCAATTGATTGATTGGATAGACTAGCCTTGCTCGCACATAGTAAGAACTGAGGAATCCTTTATTGCATAATTCCAGGATAACTTGGGACTCACAGTAGTAAGCCGTAGGAGTTGGATGGCCGTTTAAATTGATTTGTTTGTGTACTGTATTTACTCTGTTACCTAACTGAGATGATCAGAATGTCAGGACGTGACGGGCCAACTTCTGTCCTTGTTTGGTTAGGAGGTTGGTTCGAAGTGTTGTGATGTTATGTGAATCTCAGTAGCAAGCAGAGATCTATTATTATAATCCCTTATTTACTGGTTTCATCCTTCATATCGTGCTTCCTTGCGGTACTTGCTATTAGAGGTCTAACCTCTCTGGTTTTGCATGGCCAGATTTAGAGCCGGTTCCCGAGGAGAGATGGTCAATACTAGAGGAATGATCGCAGGAGGACTCGAGTGGGTTCTTTACTTCACCGCTCGTTTTGTTATTTACCTTATACTTTGCCGTTTGGCACCGACATGTTAGTCGGATCGTCTTGTATTTACTTTTACATAATTGTAACTAAAGTCAGACTGCAGCTGATAACAATTGTGTATACCTTACTACATCATCTGGCTATGTTTTGTAAAGCTAGATGTCAAGAACATTTTGACAAAGCGTTTGGGACGCCTTACTGCTTTATCTTACATGTTCTCTATTTCTGTTCCTTGTTTGAATGAATGAGACAATAGATGTGAAGTGACCATAGTAGGACTTTTATGTAGTATGCACCCCCTCGTCTGGTTAGACAGCATTGATCGTATTATACGGTATTCATCTACCCGTAATACGTAGCTGGCTGAGTCATCCTCCCGCTCTCCAGTATTCTGGTTCTGGGGCGTGACACTACTTGAAATGGTCGCGGCAGGCGATACGGACGCTGAAGGGGCGTGGCTTGGTTGGTTATGTAGATGGCCACACCAAGGCCCCTGTCGATCACTCCTCGAAGGAGTTTGCTATATGGGACATTGTCAACAATGTCGTGGCTGGTTGGTTGACAGCCTCTTTGACCGACCAAGTGTCGGGTAACGTTGAAGCAATGGAGGGAGCTGCTGATATCTGGAGAACATTGAAAGACATGTACTCCGGTTCGGGTAACCCCATGCGAGTCTTCCAACTGCAGGATGAGCTCGATCGGGTAATCCAAGACGATCGTACCATCTCTGAGTACGCTGCCCTGTTGAAAAAGTACTGGTCCGATCTTGACCATTATGATCCTCTTGGCATGGAGGATGCTCAGGTTGAACCGGCTTTTGCAAAACATTTCCAGAAATTTCTGGATTATATCTCGCGGCAACGGATGATGAAGTTTTTGAAGGGGCTCAACCCTGCATTTGAGCAACGGAGGAATGTACTTCTCGCACAACCGCAGCTGCCGACATTAGAAGACGCCATAGCTGCCATGGCACAAGAAGAAGCACGGTTGAAGCTGATGCCTACCAAGGGTATCTCCCAGGGGGAGCAGGCCGGAGTTGACACATCTGCTCTTGCCACTTTCACACAGCCTCCTTCTACGGGAGGCGTTTGCCACAACTGTGGTGACACAGGGCATTACATCAGCTTTTGCCCAAAACCGACACGGACTCCCTCGAATGGTCGGGGCCGTGGTCGCAGTGGACGACGAGGTGGTCGAGGCAGCTACAGTGGTGGAAGGGGCACTTACTCTGGAGGCAACAAGGCACATCTGGCGGATGAAGGTGGGGACAATCAGCTGGCGGACATCACTCCATTTGAGAGAGAAGTTCTCGAGAAGATGCGCGGCTCAAAGCTTGGTTCTGGTGAACGACAAGTCATTCCTGGGACGCCGTCCACCACATGAGATTACTGTACTTACTTCTCCCAAACCAGTGCCGGTATACCTCCGCGTGCTCTTGCATCTGTCTCTCAGCCAGCTTGGATTATGGATTCTGGGGCATCTTGCCATGTCACGGGGTCCCGAGGTGAGTTCCGGGAATACTCTACTCTAATGCCGCCAGAAAGCATTCAGACTGCTGATGGTACCTCCAGGCCTGTTACGGGTAAAGGCACTGTTGATTGCACTCCTTCCATCACTCTATCTAATGTCTTACATGCTCCTTCCTTTCCTGTCAATCTTATATCCATTAGCGCCATTATCCTTGATCTAAACTGTATTGTTTCCTTTGATATTCCTAAGGTAACTTTTCAGGAGAAGGGAACGGAGAGACGACTAGGCACTGGCACATGGCATAAGGGTCTATGGTACTTGGACAGGAACGGTCTGGATAGAGCGCTGGCATCTTTGGTTGCAGACGTACAACCGGAAGTCCGAAGTCGAAGTGTCGAAGCCGAGCTGCTCCTCCACCATCAGCGTGTAGGACATTCTTCTTTTCCCGTTATTAGCCGACTGTATCCGTCCTTATATCAAAAAGCAAATAAAGAGTTGTTAGTTTGTGATGCTTGTGAGTTGGGGAAACATACCAGAAGCTTCTATGTGAGTTCTGGGCATCGATGTTCTGCTGCTTTTGATATGATTCATTCCGATGTATGGGCCCCTTGTCCTACAAACGGTGTTAACGGTTATAGATGGTTTGTTACTTTTATTGACTGCTCTACCCGCGTAACGTGGGTCTACCTGCTGAAGAATAAAAGTGATATTTTTGAGGCATTTCAAAGCCTCCATCAACGGGTAAAGACACAGTATAATGCTCGTATTAAGTGTTTCCGGTCGGATAATGGGACGGAATATACCCATAAGAGGTTTGCTGCGTATTTATCCTCTCATGGTATACTGCATCAAACCTCTTGTGCATATACACCGGCTCAAAATGGTGTTGCCGAACGAAAGAATAGGCACCTGCTGGAGGTAGCTCGGACAATGATACTGGTTATGAATGTCCCTAAATTTTTGTGGAGGCAGGCTGTCTTGACACCCTCTTATCTCATCAACAGGATGCCCTCTCAATTACTGAACTGGAAGACGCCTTTGGAAATGCTCACGGGGATAACTGCGTACACCGTTCCTCCGAAAGTATTTGGTTGCGTATGCTTCGTCCACGATAACAGGCCTGGCGTTGGTAAGCTGGATCCTCGAGCAGTTAAGTGTGTCTTTGTTGGGTACACCGGGACACAGAAGGGTTACGTATGCTGGAGCCCGGTTGAACGGAAGCTGTTTGTAAGCATGGACGTTACATTCAGAGAGCTGGAACCTTATTATGGTTCGGACGAAGGTTCTGCGTTTGGGAACACGTCTCACACAGCGGGTGTTGGACGTGAGGGGGAGGTAGTACGCCCAAACGTAGTTGTCGGATCGGTACCTTGTCCTGTCGTGACACACTGGAAGAAAGGGGGAGAAAGCATCAATGATACTGATACGGAGGATGACGAAGACAATACGTACATTACGCAGGGGGAGAAGCAGACAAGGGAAAAGGAGCTCCAAGTTTACAGAAGAAGACAGCAGAGGTCCAGTACTGTGCCGTGCCCTGTGCCTATAATGCCAAGTCCCTCGTCTACTCTTGTCCCGACTCCTGAAGATGTTACTCCCACACCGGATCGCTCGGATTCGGAAGCTGATCTCTCCGATTCGGATGGTATGCTTTCCCCACCACCCATTGCTCCCTTAAGGAGGTCTTCTCGCATTAATGCGGGAAAGGCTCTTATTCGTTATAAAGATTATGAACATGATATCGCCAACTACCTATCTTATTCTAATATTTCTCCGACTTATCAAACATTCCTCACTTCGTTAGACTCCACTTCTTTACCTAAGAATTGGCAGGAAGCAAAGAAGGACCCAAGATGGAAAGCCGCAATGATGGAAGAACTTGGGGCACTAGAGAAAAATAAGACATGGGAGCTGGTGCCATTACCTGAAGGGAAGAAAGTTGTGGGATGCAAATGGGTTTACACAGTGAAGAAGACACCAGAAGGAAAAGTTGAACGATACAAGGCGAGACTGGTTGCAAAATGCTATACCCAGACATATGGTATCGACTATGATGAGACTTTTGCCCAGTAGCGAAGATGAGTACCGTAAGAACGCTGGTCTCCATTGCAGCAAACTATGGGTAGAAGCTACACCAGTTAGACGTAAAGAACGCATTTCTTCATGAAGACCTACAAGAAGAAGTATACATGGAGACTCCTCCGGGGTGCTACTCTGTGTCAGATTCAGGTGAAGGAACGTCACATGGAAAAGTGTGCAAACTGAAGAAGTCGCTGTACGGGCTGAAGCAATCTCCTCGAGCCTGGTTTGACAGATTCAGAAAGGCTGTCACTGGCATGGGGTACCATCAGACAAATGCAGATCATACTGTCTTCCTCCAGCATGCAAGGGGCCACATTACTATACTTGCTGTATATGTAGATGATATAGTGATCACAGGTGACGATGTAGTTGAGATCACTAAGCTGAAGACGAAACTCGCCAAAGAGTTTGAGATGAAGGACCTGGAAGAGATGAGATACTTTTTGGGTATCGAGGTGTGTGATGGTGAACAAGGAATTGTTCTCTCACAAAGGAAATATGCACTAGATCTGCTGAAAGAGACATGAATGCTGGTATGCCGAGCAGCAGTCACTCCAATTGACCAGAAGTGTAAGATGGGAGCAGAAACAGGAAAGCTTGTTGATCGCGAAAGGTATCAAAGGCTAGTAGGCAGACTGATTTATCTAGGGCATACTCGCCCTGATATCTCATTTGCAGTAAGTGTTGTAAGCCGCTATATGCATGATCCAAGAACGGGTCATATGGATGCAGTATTTCAGATTCTAAGATATCTGAAAGGGACGCCGGGAAAAGGACTGTGGTTCAAGAAGAATGGATGCACAGATGTTGAGGGATACTGCGATGCAGACTGGACAAGCTGCATAGACGACAGAAGGTCTACCACAGGGTACTGTGTTTTTGTAGGAGGAAACCTGGTTTCATGGAGAAGCAAGAAACGATCAGTGGTTGCACGGTCGACAGCTGAAGCAGAATACAGAGCAATGGCTCTAGGAGTATCAGAATTGCTATGGGTAAAGGCGCTGCTGACAGAGTTGAAACTAGACAAGGGGACACCATTGCACCTTCTGAGCGATAATCAAGCTGCGATAAGTATAGCGAACAATCCGGTTCAGCACGACAGAACAAAGCACATCGAGATCGATCGATTCTTCATCAAGGAAAAGCTGGAACAAGGGATACTGAAGATTGACTATGTTTGCTCAGAAGAACAAGTGGCTGATTGTCTGACTAAGGGTCTTAGTTCATTGAGTCTGTCAAAGCTATGTAACAAGATGGGGATGATTAATATCTATCGCCCATCTTGAGGGGGAGTGTTGAGAGTAAATAAGGAACTTTAGTCCCACATCGGTTAGATGTAATATGAAGAGGGGTTGGACCCTCTATAAGTAGTAGGCAGTAGCCCTCAATAAAATTATCTGAGAAATTAGACTCATTTCTACACATTTTAGAGCTTGGAACATTTCAACAAACCGAAAAACAATGGAGGACTCGGTATCAGAGATCCCGAGATCACCAACTCAGCCCTTGTGACCAAAATGGCCTGGAGATTCTTAACAAACCCTGATGCTGAATGGAGCAAACTACTCAAGAGCAAATACCTCCCAATGATCTAGACTAGTATGCTAAGGTGCCGAGAGTTCTTGATCGGCAATTTGTATTGGTCGGTGGGAAATGGTGAGAGCATAAGCAGTTGTAAGGATCCTTGGGTGTTTAATAGACCTGGCTTTAAGGTCTTTGGTAACCAGGATGCTAACCTCCATGTCCAGATGGTACTATCCATAAACCATCTAACAGTTGGAACGAGGAGCTCATTATCTGCCTTTTTCCTCCAGAAGAATCTGCTGCCATCCTTCTCCTACCCATATCCCATTATTCTGGATCCACACAAATAATGGTGTCTTAAATTCAAAACCAATCTATCGACTGATGTCTGATGGGAGACAGAACACACTCAACCAGTTGCCTTCAGAAGGGTTTAATAAATGGAAGATTTTCTAGAGGATGAACAACATATGTCCTCGAGTTTCAATATTCATCTGGAGGGTGATTATAAATTTACTGGCATCCGGAGAGAATGTACACAAGCGACTGCATACCACTAATCAGATCTGTCATCCCTGTTAGGTACAAATCGAATCACTGGATTACCTTTTTCTCCGTTGCTCTATTACAGGTAAAGCCTGGAAGGACTCGCAATCAGTTCACCATCAAGTCGATCAATACACCACCACACATACAACTACTACAAAATTTCTTCCGCACTGGCCAACACAGCAGTATTACATCCACATTCTACCTGTTATGGGAGATATGGAAAGCAAGGAACGCACACATATTCAATCGATTACCTTTCTGTCCAGACAGAGTCATCAGGAATGCATCAAGACTCGAAGCATCATATGATCTCTCCACGAAGATAATGGCCTCCAGAGAAGTTGGACAACCTTCACTAATGTTGCGCATATGGATACCTCCACCTTCAAACTCAAGATAAATTTTGATGGTGCTTACCTTGACAAGAAGATCATGGGAGCAACTGCAGTTTGCAGAGACAACAGGGGACGGTTTATGTCTGCTATCTCAACTGCTCAACTCGGATGGAGCCCACTGGAGGCGGAAGGTTTCTCTCTTAAACTTGCCATGGTCCTATGCAAAAGGGAAAACTATGCAAAAGCTATCATCGACGGTCATTGCAAGGTACTAATCGATGCTATCCACAAGGAGGAGTCGGATACCCTTTGGTGAGTACGACACATCATAGAAGAATGTGTTAGTCCCGGGGGCTTGATCACAGATGAAAACTAATGCAATCGAGATCTGAGATGTCACACAAAACTTTGTGATGATCAAACTCAAGATCTACGAATAAAACTAAATAGCCAAATTACAATATGAAGGAGAAAAATAGCAAAGAGAAGATCTCTTGTTCTTCCTTGCAAACGTGTTGCAATTGGGACAGAACAAGTTACAACAAAACTAGAGAGAGATGAGAAGAAGAACAATGCTGGGGTGTCAAAACACCGTTGCTCAAAGCAAGATTCGCCCCACACGATCTGCTTCCAGGAACCAGCAAGTTGAAGAACTTGTGGAACGCTCGAAGTCACCTCTGTTCTGACTCCTCGGATGGACTTGCAATGGCGGCAGCAACTCTCTCTCTCTTTCTCCTTTTCTGACTTCTATTTTTCGTGGTACTCACAAAGGAGGCCAGAAGAGAGTATTTATTGAGAGAGGATGGAAACCCTAGCCGCCTCTTCAGTTATGGAAAGATTGAATCAAATCACAAAAAGATAGCAACGAATTAATTCTAATCCCACAAAGATAGGAACTGAATTAATTCAAATCCCACAAAGATAGTAACAAAATTAATTCAAATCCCACAAAGATAGGATCTGAATTAATCGCATTGATTCACCCTTTCCATAACCGATTTGAAATCTGCACAGTCAGCGTAGCCCTCCATGCGACAGCAGCAGCAGCAGCCTGGCCGCATGGACCGCTTGGGCCGCATGGACCGCATGTGCCGCATGAGCCGCATGGACCGCATGAGCCGTATGAGCCGCATGGACCGCATGGACCGCATGAGCCGCATGAGCCGCATGGACCGCATGAGCCGCATGGCCGCATGAACCGCATGAACCGCATGGCCGCATGAACCGCATGAGCCGCATGAGGCCGCATATGAGCCGCATAAGACCGCATGGCCGCATATGAGCCGCATAAAGACCGCATGACTGCTGACGTGCTAAGTGCAAAGTGCGCCAACAAAACGCCACATTACGCCTCATGAGCCCGAGTCCGAGTCGCTAAGCCCCTTTGGGGCTTAGCTCCAAGTGGAATTAATCCAAGAGAATGACAAAAGCATTAATGCTTAATCCTTGGAGCCTTATTCTTACCTCCTAGTAAAATCACCCACATGGTTCCCTCCTTAGGGTCACCACCCCATGTGCATGTCTCAACAACACACCCAAGTATATATGTTGAGATAACTCATGGTGCTTTTCCAATGTGGGACTAAAATTTTACAAGGCATGTTGAGAGCAAGCTCTCTCCATGTAAATAAAGCACCAACAGAATGTCGAGTCTATTGCTCCAACAACAACAGTATTTCATTCCAATTGAATCCCAGACTGTCCAATACGGCTGCACAGTCTTTAGCCAATGACATTGTTTGCTCAAGCTTGCCTAGTTCAAGCAGGCTACTCACAGAGTCTCCTCCCTGTATATTGGACCATATCCGCAAAGATATGGCCAATAGTTCTTCTTTTGAATGAAATTTTTTCGTTTGATTTCCAAAAAAAAAAAAAAAAAAAATTCCAGGGTCTTTACCCAAGAATGAAATCAAACAACATATAAACGATGTATTGGATACGATGAGTACAAGAAAGAGCAAAGATGTGATATATTTATCCCACCACTATCCCATGCTGTTTGGGTCAAGTAAGATCATGTCCAGCCTACACCGTGGTGAGACAGCGGTAGTAAGCTGTCTGATCAATAGTGAAACTCCAAGTCACAACATCTAAATTTACGGGAATTTAAAACTTTTCATTCAAACAAACATGCAGGTTTCTAAGGAAAATGCTGAACATAAAAGTACTTATTACAAACTTCAAATGTTGTTCTAAGAAGGGAAATGCTAAGCAGGAAATAAGGTAACTCCAGCTATCTAAGTAGCTGACTCGAGTGCCTCCCGGGCAGTGTTCTCCAAGTGGACTAAAGATGACACTACTTCGATGACAGTCTATCAGGGCATCTTGCTCACTCAACCAGTTCATTCCCACATGCGTCTCCCTACATGTTCTATACGACGTCATCATCATATGGTGGTCTACCGAGAATGTAGTGCTGCCAGACTCGAAGAGTTTAGACACGACTATGCGAAAGGCAGTTACGAGAGCAAGTGGTAAGGGCTTGTTCGTCTTCTTCTTCTTCTTCTTCTTCTTATCTTTTTTATTCATTGGATTTTAATGTCTATGTGGATTCAAATTCTTATTCGGAAGAAACCGCATTGGTAAGAAACACCTTTCAATGTAGCTAGTAATGTATGATCCCCTACTGCTCCCCTCAATGTCGTTGCTCTCCCTCCTTACAGGGTTGGATGTGCCAGCTCCCCCTCATATGGAAATAGATAGAATCATCAAAATTGATAAAAGTCACTACAAAAAAATGCCAAAAAACCTTGCACAATAGAGAAGTGCTAATTTTCAAGAACGAATCAGTCATTTATGATAAATTATCCACACTTTAAACATATCTTGATGCCCGAAAGTTGGATAGCTGGCCCATATGTATGAAACACAAGATGCCCATTGAATGGTAAGAAACTAGTATTTACTTATCAGACACACATTTCCAAGCTACGGCGGATAAAGATAGAAGCAACTTTGGCAGGATGGAAGGCCAGAAAACAGTCTATGGCCGCTCCAGTTGCTTTAGCAAATCTCAGTTACTCAGGAATACATAATCAGCAGCCTATCTTGGCCAAGTCAATTAGGAGTTTCACATGGGACTGGAGTCCAATATACATACAAACAAAGGGCATTAATCACTATACCAACCATGAAAACATAGGGCAACAGTAACCCCCAAGGGTCATGTTTGTACAAGCTAGAAAAAAAACACTGCGCAGTTTCAGCATAGTGAGATTTCCATGACTTAAAATGCTGAGCATGCTGAAATTTAAGATTTAAAATATCACAACACTGCGCAGTTCAGCCTTGGCTGAGTCTCATTTGGCACAAAGACGAGCACGACTTGTAAAATTTAAGAAGATATTTTAGTTGAGGAGTTGTGATATTTATTACGAATAACCATCTTTTTCCAACTTCTTTACCAACTTTGGATAGAAATTTTATCTCCCATTAGATTCCCATTATATTAGGTATTTATCTTTATTGTTATTTATTAGGTATTTATCTTTATTGTTATTTATTCATTATTTTGAGGGGTAAAGTGCAAAAAACCCCTCGTTAAATATGTGCCTTTTGCACTAAAAGACCTTTTAGAATTTTTTTGTCAGTTTACCCCTCCTTAGATTATATATCCGCTCGATTAGGCCCCTCCAGCCAAATTTTAAAAAATTTATACCAAAAATACCCCTCCCCCCCCCTCCGGCGGCGCCGGCGCCGGCGAGCCCTGTCACGACCCGCACCCGTTTTTTTTTTTAAACGGATACGAGACGTGTCCAAGCCAGCCTACGCCGCAGTGCCGGCGGTAGAACGCTGTCACGGCCATGAAGATCATAATCACAAAAAGATGCTCATTCACAACATTAATTTAATTTACAATGATCACAAGTTTTACATTTTTGCAGGAAAATATAAACTTGTACATATAAAAGAATAACTACAACTCCACTATCTAACTAGTCTCTAGGCTTTTGACTGCAAGTATTCCCGTCTCTCCCAAAGCTAAGTGAATCCACGGCTAACCTGAAAATGTTGGTTTCCAGTCAGGAATGGAACGAGCACAATTCACTGAATGCAATTTTAAATAAAGAAAATGACTATAAAACAAAGGTTAGACATCAATCATGGGTTTGAAAATAACAGTAAAGCCATAAGAAAAATTAATAGTAATAAATAGACCAATATACCTTTCCACCATTAGAAGTACCTTTGATATGTGATCGGTCTCGGGACAATTATGCGACACGGTCTACACGGTCTAAAGTTACACGGTCTACAGTTACACGGTCTACAGTTACACTGTCTACAGTTACACGGTCTACAGAAAATATTGCAGTAAAGAAACACTGTCTACAAAATAATAATCACGATCTACACAGTTTAAATGCAGTAATAATCATGATCTACACTGTCTACTTTACAATAAATAAAACACTGTCTACACTGTCTACAAGAAGTAAATAAAATACTGTCTACACGGTCTACAAGAAATAAATGCAACACGGTCTACACGGTCTAAGGTCAGATCACACATCCTTGGTACTTCTCATTCCCGACTCAATAATTTATAATAGAAAATAATCACATAACCAATGACTAATCAATGAAATATAGTAAAGATCAATATCGAAATGCAAACAATAAACTGTACTCGCCTGTGGTCCTTTGCTGGTGAAACCGACAATCTGAACTACTCAATGTGCCACTATAGTCAAAACCCGTACAACAGTCCCCGAAAGCTGACATAAACAATACCACTGATCTCAGAATAGTCCAATTAGCTAGAATTGCCTGTCCTTACGTCCAATTCTGGACACAGGAGCAAAACGGTAATTTCGGATCAAAACGGTGTCCGCCGTTGGACCCGCTTTGCACCGAAAAGCGTGTCAAAGTCAACGGTCTCTAAAGTCGTCAAACTATATGTCCACGGATCCAGTTTTCTGATACGAACCCAACCGTATGTCCAAAGTTGGATTCCGGCGGGCCGTGCACAAAATCGCCCGTTGAGTGGGACCGTGGGGCCCGCAAAACGACGTCGGATTCGACTGTCTCAGAATTGGACCAAACTTGGCATGCAGGACCAGAAAAATGATACGGTCCTGTTGGCGCAAGTTTCGTCTCGATCTGATGAGCGTGCACAAAGTTATGACTGGATTTGCATTGGACGGATACGGGACGATTTCGACGGATACGCGTCGAATTCGTCGCGCACACGCGACCAATTTGAATTCCGTCAAAGTCCACACGACCACGAAACCGTTACGCAGCTTTCGATGCTTACGGTGCACGACCACGTTGCCCGGAATGGCGGCACGGACGTCGTGTGGAGCGATTTTCTAGTTTTGAAAACAGATTTTTGTGAAACTTTGGAATTGAATAACTCTCTGTAAACTAAATGAGAAATTAATCTATCAGAAGGGTTTTGATCCCCTATATGTTGTCAATAATTGTGTTTAAGTAGTTTTCTAAAATTCTTATCATACAGATCATAAAATGCCTTGAAAGTAGGGTTTCCAGGACAGTCTAAACGTCCAGAAAATTGGATTTTTCTTCGATTTGGATTTCGATTTCCATCGCACATGGTGCGAATCGAATTAAACTAATTGAAGGGGTTTCGAGATGGTAGGTTTGGCTTCATACCTCAAAAGACGGTTCGCAAAACGAGCGAACAGTGAGGTAGAAAATCAAGTGCGAACACGGGTTGCTCGCTGTTGCCTGCAGTCCTTCGCACGCACACGCGCGCTGTGTCTCCGGCGATCCCGACGCTCGCGAGGCGGCGCGCGGCGGTCCCGACGGTCCAGGGTGGCCGCCCTGACGTCTGGGGAGGCGTGGCTAGGGTTTCGACCTCCCTCGCGAAGAATAGGGGTCACAGTTTCGTTTTTACTGCTGATCTCTACTCGGTTTACTTATAGTACTTCGGTTTTAACCCGAGACTGAAGGGTTGCTCGTATGGGAACATAAGGGGCTGGCCCTTCTCGGGTTGGCCTGGTGTGTAATAGCCCAGAGGTGGGCTCGGTTGTTTGGGCCGAGCGGCCTGGGAGCTGCTGGCAATTGCGTTTAAGGTGTTGATCCATTTGATTCGGTTGAAAGCCATAAAGAGATACATGGTTGGAACAGATTCAAGAGAACAATGATGAGCTCGCAACTCCCTCACTGTATTGATCATTTAGGAGAAATATATACGGCAATGGTAGATAATTGACTTTGTCATACGTATAGGCTTCCCTCCACTTTATTCTCGCACAAATTTCCTCCATTATGTTTACTTTTGGAATATGGAAAGACTTGGCATATTGCTACACGCTTTGAGAGGAAAATTGCATATATATTAATATAAATATATATATATATATATATATATATATATATATATATATATATATATATATATATATATATATATATATATATATATATATACGCACTTATATATAATATATTATATATATACCAATTCACACATATTTTCATATACACATTCATATAATATGCATTTAAATAATATATACACATACATTCATATATCTATATATATAATCTCTTACGTATATATATATATATATATATATATATATATATATATATATATATATATATATATATATATATATATATATATATATACACGTATAATATTTATATATATACACACACAAAAATATATAATAATAACAATAACCTAAGAATAATATGATAATAACAATAATGATAATAATAATTAAAATAAGTAATAATAAAATATTTAAAAATTCTGGGAAGGGGAGCTTCAAGCCCCCAACCCCCCTATCGCCGGCGATCCCCCAGCCCCCCTGACCCCCCCGATCCCCCCTCGCCTGCGAGCCTCCAGCCCCACCCTCCTTGCCGGCGAGCGCTCCCCCGACCCACCCCCCCTCCTCCCCCCTCCCCACCCCCCCCCCCCCGCCCCCCCGTCCGACCCCCACCCCCCCTCCGCCTCCGTCGCCGACGAACACAGCCGAAGAAGGAGGGGGGAGGGTGTAATGCCCCGCTCCGCACGAGGCATTTGGTTGGCTTATTGGATGGGATCAGAATATTGGACCGTAACTTAAGTTGGGAATCAGGAGAATTGAGACTGATGCAGTCTCTCTTAGCTGGCTAGACGAAATGGATATTGGAACGTGGCTCGCTGGTGGAGCTACGCTTAGTGGAATTTTGGGTGAGTGGAACTGTCCTTCCTCCTCCTTACTCCTTCATGCTTAATAGATGAAGTATTGAAATGCTATGAACTGCCCCTAAATGTCCCTTATGTTAGTTGCTGAATAATAGAGATGCTTTTGTTGAGAATTATTGAAATGTACAACACATTGAACTGCTAATGTGATTCGCTGCCTGAGAATGAATTGATAACATTGCCCCTTATGCTTAACACTGCTGGAACAAGTAGACACTTGAATAATGAGATGCCTTATGAATGATAGAATAAGAAATGAACTGGCTATGCTATCGAACCAATGAACTGAATGAAATACTAGAATCATGTACTATCTGTATAACTGTTGCAAGAATATGAAATGTTGCCTGTCCCTTATAAGAAATGAATGAATGTTAAGTTCCCCTTAAGAAAGGAATGATATGAGATACGTTGCAATGAAGCAATGAATGAGAAATGATAAAGCTGGGATTGTTGAGATCACCAAATGAAATGATGGTAATGATGAAATGAATAAGTCATTAAATATGACTAATGATGCACTGTTGCCTTTACTTTCCTTAATATATTTTACCATGCGATTATGTTCACAATCGAGTCGGACACGCATTCGCATGGTCATGGACAACTTGTATACAAGGTTTGAGTAATAATTTCCTCGAACGGTTCCTAGGGCCCTGGGGACCGATTCGGCCTAGGAGGAAATAATGATGAGTGCTATGGGAGCACGGATAAGGCGGGGTGGCATAGAGGCTCGCCACCTACTATGCTGACCGCATTATCTTAAAATGAAATGAAATGAGAAGAGTCCATATGGTTTAACAACACCAGTGATCATGTAGTCAGGATGCATGCTAATGAATGTTTTGTGCAGGCAGAGTAAGTATATCAGATAACCTGTATTTGATGCAGGTACGAGAAGTCGGCTATCGGTAAGAAATCACATAATTGTGATATTGTATAAGTTGGTTTAACTTGCCTACTTAACATGTTCAATTCATTATGCTAGAAAGATGCCTTGCTATAAATAGTGCTCAAACATAACATCCATGCTAAGTGATGCTTGAAGTGAGAACTGTCATAATGTTTAAGACGTTAATGTTAACGATGCCTCAATGATGCCTTTTCATGATAACACCTAGTATGCCTCAAAGATGCCTTTGCATGATAACACCAAGAATGATAAATGATATGTCCACATGAATGCTACTAAGAATATGTTTACATGCTTCACTCTGATTATTGCCCATGAACTGTAAACTGATGCTAGGCCCCAAATAGAAAGATCACTCTAGTAAATGCATGCTTAAATGATCACTTAAATGTTGGTTTATGCGAGTGGGTTGGATTCTGCTCGCCAGTACATAGATGATGTACTGACCCACGTTTTGTAGGCAGGTGCTTGTGCATTGGAATGTTCTACACACGAAGATTAGCTGGATTGGTCCCGCGGCATCGAAGATTTGTTGGGCATACAGAAGCTCTCCTTGTACAAGATGATGTCTTCTGTTTATAAAGGGCATAATGTATGGAACATTGTAATCAGTTGTACCAGTGAGATTGTAAAGCCAAGTCAGTGTATCGAGTTGTAATCCATTGTATCCAAATATCATATGTAAGCTGTATAGCATTGTTCCGTTGGTTTCCATTGTAAAGTGAGATATGCTGTAATCATTGTACTTCAATACAAGTCTTGTATTCTTCTTCAATTATCAATAAAGAGAATAAAGTTCTACATATCTCTGTGTGGCTTCAAGTTACTCTTTTTCTCCGCTGCTATAAAGAAGTGATGTACTTCTATTCAATAAGAGAGATTGTCCTCATTCAATTCAATTTATCTGCTTCTGCCGCTGCGATGTATTCCTATTTGAAGAATAATCGATTATGTACCATCTTTGCCTTGTACAGGTGCAATACCAGACTTGTACGGCATCACGCCCAAGCGAGGACGATCGATTCCAAGGGATAAAATATGTGAATAAATGACTCTATGAATCGGGGCGTGACAAATTGGTATCAGAGCACGGCTTTACGTCCTTGGTCTCTTCTTTGATTCATTTCAAATCAAAGTTGCATCGATGATTAACTAAAGTTGCTTCCGCGATAACTCAACGTTGCTTCCGCGATTAAATCAAAGATTGCTTCCGCGATTATGCTATTGTTGTTTGGTAATCATCTTTATTATCTGTGCTTGAAAGATCATTGACCCTCTTGGCTGCTCACTGGATGTTCCATACAATAAGTCTATATACATTGTGATGCCCCTGAAAGAATGATTGTTGTTGGTTTGGACACAAATAACCCAACAATGACTCGATGCCATAGTATGCTATATTGTGAATGCTGTTTGGAATGTGGGAATATAGAAAAGTGGCTGGGTATGCTGCAACAAGTTGAGAATTGCATGTGATGTTGGAAAAGAATTGTGAATGAAATAATTGATGGATGAGATTGACAGAATTAGTGAATTGACTCATGTGTGCTGGCTACTGCTTTGAGACCCTAAGAATGTTGCCTTGGGATATTGAGACCCCGAGATGTTGGTTAAGTATTGTGATCATTATAGATCAGGAATGTCCGGAATAGATTGAGTTGGTATTGTTTAAGGATGGCTTCGTTTCTGAGTGGTATATTGCCTCTACCACCTCAGAACGAGATGTATGTTGACCCTTTCCATAAAATAGCAATGAGACTATCTGTGAGTACTGGGTAGTGCCGAGACTTAGCTGGGAGTCATGTATTGTGCTAGATGACTCAAGTGTCCCCTGATGGTGATGCTATGTTGGGTAGTGAGATTGTAGAAATGGTAACGGTTGGCTTGGTTAGAAATTGTTTAGTCGAGTGATGACTCAGACTAGTAAGACAGTTAGTATGCTACGGATAAATGATTTGGCTAGAGAATGTTGTGGCTTAGAACATTGGAATGTCGATTTCGATTGGTTGGATGCAAATTAAATGTGGCTAATATAAAGTTTGATGCGTAGCTGAAAGTTTTGAAAATATTGTCGGATTGAATGGGATGAACTACTTGACCATTACTGCATGAGATTAAGAATGCCGTAAGATAGTTTGATGATTGAGAAACAAATGGAAACAAGAAATTGCAAACATGTTGGATAATGTCGGTATAGGTGACTGTTGGTTGGGATATAAATTGTTGGCTTATGACCTAGTGGTTTAACTCTGTCATACGGACCGAATAGTATGATTCCATAATTATATTAAGATTATCGGAATCGATGACCCTTGAATAGTTAGCATTGGCTTATGGGTTTATGTGGGTATGAAGGAATTGGACCAGAAATTGAATCATTGGAAATTTACTTGATGGATTATTAGAACGATGAAGATCGTATGTCGGATTTGGAATTGACCGTAATGTTGATAGATCGATCTTAGTCGATTGTTGGGTAAGTCTAGAATGAGCCTCTGTGGGAATTATTTCCTTGAGGAAGACCCTGAATAGATAGACTTGACCCTAGCGACCAGTTGATGAATTACCAATTGCTGGCTTAGCCCAATTGGCGATTCATTATTCATACTGAATTGATATCCATAGGTTTGGGTAGAGTTCCTTAGTACTGTCAGTCGCTTGTTGGCCCTAAGAATAAGAAAACTAGTATAACCCTAGTAGCCGTCCACTCTAGGAAAGTCACCTGAATGATTAAGTTTAGCTGTCAGTGTAGCTAACCTTAGAGATTGATTGAATAATAGGTGACCATTGGAGACCCATAGAATAACCTTGTGGCATTGAATGAGAGATGGTGATAATGAGTATTGGCCTAAGGGAATGTATGCTTCAACTTGTGCCTTAAGAGATGTTTGACCCTGGAGGATTATATGTCGGCCATAAGTGGGAATTACAATCGTAAGGTAAGACTTGAGTGTACCTATAGTCGAGTAGCTAAGTTAACCTTGACTGTTGCATAGAATTGTACCCTTGGCTCGGGTAATCGATAGTTTGTGACGTCGGATTGTGTCTTATAGAAAGATGAATTGCCTCGGTGAAAAATATTGTTGGATTGGAAAGGAATATGATTGCACATTGTGAAATCTTGATATGATTGGCTCTAAGTTAGACCCTTGATCGAATGTTAGAAATGTTATGCTTGGGTATAGAGTTTGACCAAGTTGTCCCTGATATTAAGTATTGTAGCCTGGAAGATAGTGATTGTGGCAAAGTGAATAAAGCAATAAGTCAATTGAAAGGATGCTAAGTCGGATTTAGAAAAGAGAGTTATATTGTGGCTGATCGAATCGCACTAACATGGAAGTTGGCTGAAGTACATATGTTTTGGGGACGCCTAAAATATGTGTATGGATCCAGCCGAAGTGATTGGTTGTGACTGAGATAACATTATGGGAAGAAATTATCGCACTAGCACGGACTTTGGCTGAGATGCATATGTTTTGGGGACGCCTAAAATATGTGTATGGATCCAAACGAAGTGATATGTTGCGACTGAAATAGAAATGTAAGGAAAATGTTGGCGAATCAATGAGAAGTTACAAGTAATTGAAAAAGAGATAGACAGATCGAATCGTTGATGGATTTAAATGGCACAGTTGGATAGATATTTTGAAATGACCGAGTGGGCTGAAATGAATATTGATTTGAAGCTGAATGAGTAAACTCATGGTGATTAAGTGAATCTTGTAGAAGACTTGTTTCCTTAAGTTTCGAGGACGAAACTTTTTCTGAGTGGTATATTATGTAATGCCCCGCTCCGCACGAGGCATTTGGTTGGCTTATTGGATGGGATAAGAATATTGGACCGTAACTTAAGTTGGGAATCAGGAGAATTGAGACTGATGCAGTCTCTCTTAGCTGGCTAGACGAAATGGATATTGGAACGTGGCTCGCTGGTGGAGCTACGCTTAGTAGAATTTTGGGTGAGTGGAACTGTCCTTCCTCCTCCTTACTCCTTCATGCTTAATAGATGAAGTATTGAAATGCTATGAACTGCCCCTAAATGTCTCTTATGTTAGTTGCTGAATAATAGAGATGCTTTTGTTGAGAATTATTGAAATGTACAACACATTGAACTGCTAATGTGATTCGCTGCCTGAGAATGAATTGATAACATTGCCCCTTATGCTTAACACTGCTGGAACAAGTAGACACTTGAATAATGAGATGCCTTATGAATGATAGAATAAGAAATGAACTGGCTATGCTATCGAACCAATGAACTGAATGAAATACTAGAATCATGTACTATCTGTATAACTGTTGCAAGAATATGAAATGTTGCCTGTCCCTTATAAGAAATGAATGAATGTTAAGTTCCCCTTAAGAAAGGAATGATATGAGATACGTTGCAATGAAGCAATGAATGAGAAATGATAAAGCTGGGATTGTTGAGATCACCAAATGAAATGATGGTAATGATGAAATGAATAAGTCATTGAATATGACTAATGATGCACTGTTGCCTTTACTTTCCTTAATATATTTTACCATGCGATTATGTTCACAATCGAGTCGGACACGCATTCGCATGGTCATGGACAACTTGTATACAAGGTTTGAGTAATAATTTCCTCGAACGGTTCCTAGGGCCCTGGGGACCGATTCGGCCTAGGAGGAAATAATGATGAGTGCTATGGGAGCACGGATAAGGCGGGGTGGCATAGAGGCTCGCCACCTACTATGCTGACCGCATTATCTTAAAATGAAATGAAATGAGAAGAGTCCATATGGTTTAACAACACCAGTGATCATGTAGTCAGGATGCATGCTAATGAATGTTTTGTGCAGGCAGAGTAAGTATATCAGATAACCTGTATTTGATGCAGGTACGAGAAGTCGGCTATCGGTAAGAAATCACATAATTGTGATATTGTATAAGTTGGTTTAACTTGCCTACTTAACATGTTCAATTCATTATGCTAGAAAGATGCCTTGCTATAAATAGTGCTCAAACATAACATCCATGCTAAGTGATGCTTGAAGTGAGAACTGTCATAATGTTTAAGACGTTAATGTTAACGATGCCTCAATGATGCCTTTTCATGATAACACCTAGTATGCCTCAAAGATGCCTTTGCATGATAACACCAAGAATGATAAATGATATGTCCACATGAATGCTACTAAGAATATGTTTACATACTTCACTCTGATTATTGCCCATGAACTGTAAACTGATGCTAGGCCCCAAATAGAAAGATCACTCTAGTAAATGCATGCTTAAATGATCACTTAAATGTTGGTTTATGCGAGTGGGTTGGATTCTGCTCGCCAGTACATAGATGATGTACTGACCCACGTTTTGTGGGCAGGTGCTTGTGCATTGGAATGTTCTACACACGAAGATTAGCTGGATTGGTCCCGCGGCATCGAAGATTTGTTGGGCATACAGAAGCTCTCCTTGTACAAGATGATGTCTTCTGTTTATAAAGGGCATAATGTATGGAACATTGTAATCAGTTGTACCAGTGAGATTGTAAAGCCAAGTCAGTGTATCGAGTTGTAATCCATTGTATCCAAATATCATATGTAAGCTGTATAGCATTGTTCCGTTGGTTTCCATTGTAAAGTGAGATATGCTGTAATCATTGTACTTCAATACAAGTCTTGTATTCTTCTTCAATTATCAATAAAAAGAATAAAGTTCTACATATCTCTGTGTGGCTTCAAGTTACTCTTTTTCTCCGCTGCTATAAAGAAGTGATGTACTTCTATTCAATAAGAGAGATTGTCCTCATTCAATTCAATTTATCTGCTTCTGCCGCTGCGATGTATTCCTATTTGAAGAATAATCGATTATGTACCATCTTTGCCTTGTACAGGTGCAATACCAGACTTGTACGGCATCACGCCCAAGCGAGGACGATCGATTCCAAGGGATAAAATATGTGAATAAATGACTCTATGAATCGGGGCGTGACAGAGGGAGGGATAAAATTGTCATTTGTGGACAAAATGAGCATATTTCATACTTTTGGGAATTTTAAGAGCATGGGGACTTTTAGTGCAAAAGGCACATATTTAACGAGGGGTTTTTTGCACTTTACCCTTATTTTGAGGTTAGTTTGGATATCAAGTACTTAGGCTTATTTGTTTATCTTTGAATTATTTTGTATTTTATGGTTGAGTTATAGGGCTATTACAAGTAGCCAAAAATTGTAGAATGGATGCAATTAATAATAATAATAAAAATCACTATCAAACTTAAGTGTGAAAACAACAAAATTTTGCCGATGCGCTGAATTATCCGCCTGTCTTTCGAGCAATCTAAGCCAAACAAAGCAATCAACAAAGGCGCTAAATCGACATCTACTTTTTCGAAACGTAATCAAATTTGGATCGAGTATGCAATTCTAACTTTGTACCATGTCTTGAGAAGTCCCATCACAAGCGAAGTTGGCACCTTTCTTGAAGGCTAGTGGCATAATCACTCTTTCGGAATTTGAAAACCAATAACGATAATTAATCTCCTTCCGCGGTATCTTTATTTAATACCTTTCTTGAAGGCTATTGGCAAAATCATACTTTCATAATTTTAAAACCAATAACGATAACTCATCTCATTCCACAATTTCTTATTTAATAAATATAAAGAACATGCTCACTACTCAAAACTCCTATGAATTAGTTTAACTTGTGGGGTGTTCAACCTATGAGTTGGTACCGAATTCGAGCGGCTCTTATGGTTACCAAGGAGAGGTATAAGATCCCAGCTGGGTGGTGGAAGATCAGTGATCGAGCCACGGGGGCGTATTATTCCTTTCATTGATTTGGTGGGAGTTGGAGATAGTGGCCCAACAGGCATGCAATACAGCATGCACGAAGTCCCGTGCATATCACTGGACATCTAAAAAAAAATCCTATGAGTTGGTAAGTCTGGAGTATCATAGAACACGACAGAACGACCGCAGCGAAGATCATTGCTCAATTGGAGACAAAGAAGCAGAAAGAATCTAAGGGGCCATCTGGGCCCTCTAGTACAACATCCTGAATCCTATCGTATCTAGAAACCATGGTGTATCCGCTCTTCTAACATAAAAGTAGTTTTTCTCACAGTTTTCTTTTTCTTCCAGAAGAAACAACCCGCAAAGGTCCGTGTCTCTTTCCGCCATCCAACAAGTGATCATCATCCAATATTTCTTTTGGGACCGACACGTCCCACAAGCGCTCTGATATCGTGAGTCTAAAGTATAACGCAACGGAAACTTAGACTAAAGATAACGTATATGGTCGGTGACTACATCACTTTGACAAATCTCAATCTATATAACTCATGTGAAATTACAAGATCGACTAAAAGTTGAACATTTTGCCTTCACCCCTCACAACCACGATCAGATCTCCTCTCGTGTCTCGGATGGCGAGTCACAATCTCGTTCAGATCTCAAATAGGGACTTTTTCTTAGATTTTATGTGGACAAAACTTCTATCTGAATCTCTACTTTGTGTTCTTCCTGTTACCTCTGCCCTCCACCTATATATAGATATGAATAATGCTATTTGTCCCTCCAAATTGTACCTCCAAACCGTCCTTCGTTACGTGGCAACTGACGTGGCATGTTGATGTGGCAGCTGACGTGAAAAATTTTAAAATTAAAATTAAAATTAACATTAAAATTAATGTTAACATTAACATTAAAATTAACATTAAAAATTAATATTAACGTTAACATTAACATTAATATTAACATTAATTAATATTAATATCAACATTAACATAAATATTAACATTAGTTAATATTAATATCAACATTAACATTAATATTAACATTAGTTAATATTAACATTAATATTAACATTAGTTAATATTAACATTAATATTAACATTAATTAATATTAATATTAACATTAACATGGACAAAATTGGGTAATTAACTTTTTGGGTTAAAATTTGTCATGTCATCGGCCATGTCAGATGTCACATAATATTATTTAATATGACATGTCAACTGCCACATAAGGAGGGATGTATTGGAGGGACAATTTGGAAGTACGAATAGCATTACTCATATGGATATATAGAATGAGAAAAGTTATTTTAGACCGTAATAGAATTTTCTAAATAATAAAATCTAACTTAGGAAACCCCATTTGATACCAGATAATAGAAAATTTTAAAATAATACAGCATTAATTATGGACGCCCAAAACTAATTCTGTCAAATATTTCGTCATATTTGAGCCCCACAAGTATGCTTGGACTCCAACAATTTCTTACTCCAAGAGTGAGTGGACGTTGAATACTTCTCCTGCTCTTAAAAAATGTGTGAATACAACAAGCTTGTCCTTTGGGGACTATCTAACGGCTGCTTTGTCCTTTGGGGACTATCTATTAAGGAAATGTGTGAATACTACAAGAGTGATCAGATTTGTTCCTTAAGGAAGTACATGTCCTTTGGGATCTAAATATTTAACTCATCTTTTTCATAACCATTTAAATCCTGCAAAGAGCGCGGAGATATGCAACAACAGCTCTATCTGCGTATATATACGAAGCAGCATAGCCGCAGCTGCTCATGCACGCATATACCAACAACGTTGTGACTCATGCGCGCATATGCGCAGTAGTGCAATAGTGCATGAGCGCATAGCCCTCTCAGCCCCCACATATGCACCCTCACATGCACTCTTGCATGCACATGCTCATGTACCCTCACATGCACCCGTACCTGAACCTCGTGCATAAAGCTCACGCACAAGCGCAACAAATGCGCACAAGCGTCATGTGACGATGCAAACGTGCTAAGTACAAAGTGCACCATCGAAGTCCCACTTTGTGCCCTTGAGTCCGAGTCTAAGTCTGAGTCGCTAAGGCACTTTGGGACTTAGGTCCTAAGAATTTTTTTTGCAAAAGAGTGACAAAAAACATAAATACTTTCTTAAGGAGTTTAAACTTAATCATACTAGAAAAGCATAAGTCTGAGTCTGCATCCCTCAGTGCTTCACACAGAGCATCCTGAGTATCTTTGGATAGTCGAAGGAGTTCAAACAGGGATAGCCGAGCCGGAGTATTGGCAAGCTGCACCAATATGTTAAAGTTGTGGGGTTTAGTCAACCCCGAAGCACCCTCTTTTTTCAGAGGCTTGTCGAAACGAGACTCCTTTTGCCTCTGTTTGTCGGCTGCTTGAGGTTGGGACGAACCCTCCCCTTGGACAGCAATAGTACTGACGGGAGGCACCTCCTCAGTCGGAATCTCCTCATGTTGAGTGTTCTGCTTTGACCTTGTCACCATTGGAAATATTTCTTCCGGAGAGGAAATGACTATTCAACAAGACTTGAATTTCTTGCCTTTGGTTTTG
Organism: Iris pallida; assembly: GCA_029216955.1. Taxonomy (NCBI): domain Eukaryota; kingdom Viridiplantae; phylum Streptophyta; class Magnoliopsida; order Asparagales; family Iridaceae; genus Iris; species Iris pallida. The sequence goes on along the minus strand of JANAVB010033015.1, from coordinate 12,480,087 downwards.
GCGGTAGGTCGTACCACCGGTTGGATCAACTCCAGGGCTAGATATGAGCGAACCCATATGATCTCATCCCGGGATGTGGGGAGTGACGCCAGTCCACTCATGTTATCACGAGTCGGTGGAAGGTTAGTTACTTCCATTGTCATCTTTGGGATATGGATGATGCCATCTTGAGCCTCAGTTGGCGGCAGGGTGCCAAACTGAAGGGACATTATGTTTGCAGAGACTGTCTTGTCCTCATAGTCGAGGGAAGAGGACATTCGCATTGATTATGCGTTGTATGTAGTTCTTCAGTATATAATAGTCTCGTGTCGGGTGTCCGACGAACCGATGGTAGTGACAATACCTCGGATCGCCAATCCTATTAACCTCATCGGGTCGCTTGGGGTCAGAAAACTTTATTTTGTCGCCTTGCATCAGCACCTCGAAGAGCTGCATCGTGTCTTCATCGTTGAAGGAGTAGACCCCCTTCTACCATGGTGTGGTTGGTGGCTTCTGAGCAAGAGCTGACACACTCTTTGAGGTACTAACGGTTAATGCTTGCTTTCCTTTGGGCTCGCGCCTACTGTTTTTGCTGTTGGCGGGGCGTTTTCCTTTGTCGTAGAACGCAGGGAAGCTGACTCCCAAGAGACGAGCATTGCGAGCTTTCATTTCGATGCTCTTAGCACCAATGATGAGCGTGGTCCAGTTCGTGTATTCAAAGTCGATCCAAAGCTTAACCGCCGGCCTCATGTTCTTCCGGCAGGAATCCATTAGCACAGATTCCGGGATACCAGAAGGTAACCTTAGGCACGCTTGATGAAAGTGCTCGATGAAGGCTCGAACTGTCTCCTTGTCCTTCTGGGTGACTTCCATAAGGGAAGACATGGTCATGTCCTTTCCTCAGTCATAGAATCGAAAAAGAAAGAGATGCTTTAAGTCATCGAGGGAGGATACACAGTTATCAGGAATACTGTAAATCATTCATAGGCTACCCCCTTTAATGCTCCAATGAACAGACTCGTGAGCAGGGTGTCATCTTTTGGCAGATGCCCCATCGTGGAGTAAAAATAGGTCAGATATCGACGGGGAGACTCCTTTTCGTCGAATGGTATTAGCGATTGTGGTTTATATTTGGGAGGATAAACAATATTGTTATACACAGGAGGGTAGGGCTGCTGGATCCCGAGCTTTGACGCTCATTCTGTTTATCCTTAGTCTCCACACGAGCGCATAGCTCTCTCACAAGCTCGAATAGTTCTTCAGAAGAGTTAGGAGCATGTGACTGATGCAAGGTATGATGATAAGCTCCTAAGGGAATGGATGACCGGGGCAGAGTGTGATAATTCATCCCCAAAGGTACCCGTTAAGGAGGTACATTCGATTCCCCATTGGCTCCTCGATCAGGACTGGAAGATGTAAGAGCCCTTGTCGAAGGTTGGGCAGCCAAGGTGTTTCGGATGTCGAACACGACCTGAGTCAAGGCCCACATGCAGGTGGTAAGGGTTTTAAGGCCTGTCTCCAAGGTATCCATGCGATGTACGAGATCCAGAACCGAAGTGTCTCCCTCATCTTCATTTCCACCCCCTATCATGTAAACATGCATGACATGGGCTGAGGTGGATGGGAAGGTCGATCCTTCACTTTCAGTCTCGTTTTCCTACGGGAAAGTCGGTATTAGGGCTTCCTCCTCCGAATTCCCGAGTTGGCTACTCCTAGCTGCATCGATGTCAGTTTCCTAACAGATGTTCTCATCTTCAAATGAGATATTACTTTGAATAATCGGGGTCTAGCTACCCCCAGCATGTACTGCCAATACGGTCTTTACTTTTGATCGGGTATTCTGGAATACCTCGACAGAAGGGATTATTGTTTTATTCCTTTTTGGTTGACTTTTTGAGGAACTAGCCGAGGTCGGAGGGTTTACATTTCTCCTGGGAGCAGAAGAACTGGAGATGATGTGTCACGAGACGACCAACATTTTCTCCTCGTCTTCGATCGACACCCTTTTTTTAAGATGATGTCGAATAGGTGCAGCAGATTATAGTCGCTGGAACATGGACTGCCTTAGTGGTGAGGCCACTGTTTTACAATAGTAGTAGTTGATGGTGACTGTAGCACAAGTATGCCCCACGAGGGGCGCATTGTGCGTAACATGTATATCTTTCGAACTACATTTGTGAATGATCACATTTTGTAGATCGTGTAAGGAGAGATTCACATTTACAGCATCTTCAGGCACATGGCAAAGCCAAGCGTCAGGGTGTGTATGTGAGTGATGCGCCCCTGATCCAGTTCAAGCGCATGAATTGCACCCAGATCATTGGTGGGAGAACAACATGTATTATGAGTTAAACCCACTTTATGCGCATAGCCCATGTGGACGCATGGGTTCGACACCATAAGATTTGCCCCTGACTTGGTTCAAGTGCATGAAATGCACCCAAGTGGGAGGGGACTTTAAGAGTTGACCGATTCCGGATGCATAAGCATCTGAGTCAACTCTGTATAGCTTACCATCAGCTGTGCATATGACTTTCAGCGCACATTTTTGGTTTACTGTTGGCATAACACTTTGAGGGCGCATGGCCCGTGTCGCCTTGAATTTCTTTGTACTAGCCCACGAAGGCGCACAGTACTCAAAATCCAACTTTTCCTTGTCTTGATGCACGTGATTCGGTCAAAGATAGAGAGCTTTTCTCGTACAACAGAGCTCATGCGCGGGAGAGCGATTGCGCCCTTGTTTTTTCGGCGCATCTTCTTTGATTGGGAAGAAGCGGGTTGGGAGTTGCAGTCAGTACTGCACTTCCCTGGAAGATGTGTTATCCCAACAACAACATTTGGTTTGCTGATGATGTCAACAGGAAGTGGCTGCGCCGGCGCATCTCCTTCAGTTTTGGTGCTCGGCACATCGTCCTTGGACACCCATACTTGGTGAGTTTTCTTCGGCTTCGGCAGCCGCTTCGAAGGACTTGCACTGCCTTCAGAGATGAACTTCTCGTACGCTTGTTGATCGAAGCACACCACCAGTGTCTTCTGGGAGGAGACCAGTTTGTTGTCGTCAGATTGCGATACTACCTTCTTGTTGGAGGAGAAAGTGATCTCCAGCAGAGTCGCCAACTTGTTTGCCATAAAAAGTATAGAAATATACTTTTATAAATAACAAACGAAATAGAGTACAATCTTGGATCCTCGGTGGGATCTCTTGAGTACACTTTGTTTATCTGGGAACAGTGGCGATAAAGAATTGATTCTTTACTCCGTTGACAATCTGACGATGATCAGGAAGCGAATGCAAGTTTTCGGCTGGATGGCGATTCGGCTCTTCTGAGGTAAGCTATGGTCCTTTGAATGTATAAAAAATTTAGGTGGTTGAGAGATTGTAAATGAAGGAATGATCCTTCTATTTATAGGCAGTGGAATGCTCCACTCATGCGCGCATATGCGACGCATGTATGAAAATTTTGCACATAGGAACGCTACGCGCATAACTTTGTTGGGTGTTGGGACACTGCACCTTGGAAGCTTGAACCGAATCTGGTGTAATTGTACTGCTAGGCTGCGGATGAGATGACACGTGCTATTTGTTAAAATTTGTTTGTTGCTGAGATCTTGGGTGGTTGGCACCCGTTTATGAGCAGAATTGAGTCTATGACACGTGGTGCATGTACATTGCTCAAAGATCTTGATTTGTTTAAGAGATTTTAGATTTGTTGCACCTGAGAGATCCAGCGCATGAAGAAACTTAGCATATGGCTTTTGGGAATCAATTGCAAGTCTGGACACATGGCTTTATGTCACGCCCCAGAACCAGAATACCGGAGAGCGGGGGAGCGACTCAGCCAGCTACGTATTACGGGTAGATGAATACAGTATAATACGATCAATGTTGTCTAAAAGACGAGGGGTGCATACTACATGAAAGTCTCACTAGGGTTACTTGACATCTATTGTCTCAATCATTCAAACAAGAAGCAATAATAGAGAACATGTAAGATAAAGTAGTAAGGCGTCTCGAACGCTCAGTCAAAATATTCTCGAGTTCTGGATTTACAAAAACGTTGCCAGAAGATATAACAAGGTATACACAATCGTTATCAGCTGCAGTCTGACTTAGGTATAATTATGTAAAAGTAAGTGCAAGACAGTCCGACTAACATGTCGGTGCCAAGTGGCAAAATATAAAGTAAGTAGCAAAACGAGCAGGAAAGTAAAGAACCCACTCGTGTCCTCCTGCGATCATCCCTCTAATATTGACCATCTTGGAGGTAGAAGTAAGCTGAGTCCACGAGAACTAGCTTTAAATCTGGTCATGCAAAACCAGAGAAGTTAGACCTCTAATAGCAAGTACCACAAGAAAGCACGACATGAGAACTAAAACCAGTGGTAAGAGTTAAGGATATGATAAATAAATTTCCGTTTGCTACTGGGATTCACACAACATCACGACACTTCAAACCAACCTCCCAACCAAACAAGGACAGAAGTTGACCAGTCATGTCCTGACACTCTGATCATCTCAGTAGTTAACAGAGTAGGTACAGTACACAAAAAAATCAATTTAATCGGCAATACAACTACTACGGCTTGCTAACTGTAAGTTCCAAGTTACCCTAGAAATATGCAATAAGGATTCCTCAGTTCTTACTATGTACAAGCAAGGCTAGTCTACCGAATAATTAATTACGCCAATCATGAATTAGATGAGTCCCAGCGGGACGCCCGTCATCAGTATACAGTAAATAAATATAAGAAGATACCGCTCCCTGCCCGTGTGGCAGATTTGTAGTATTTGTGGGATCCAACCAGCATGTCGGGGCACTAATTGTCCCAAGGATGGCTGCCATGTAAGAACTCGGAAATCCATTCTCTCCATGCAATCGTTATTTTATTTAACTTAGTAGTTCCTATTGTTAATTGAAATTCCATGCCGTGGATCATGGTCATTCAGAATGAGTACTTTCGTACAGAGTACGATATGCATAACTCTACAACGATGTCCGTGTGGTTAGGTTGTAGGTCTTACATAGCATAATGCAACAGTCAATCCTAGCCACGGAATAATCATGCCTTGACTGTAAAGTACACATGTCGCTTTTGTAGAAAATCAGTTGAAGCCTACACGTGTCCATATGCCAATGTTCGGGATCGGCTAGTCGATTGCAATGGTTCATAGTTAATACGAATGTGTCTCATTCAGTTTCAGTAAGACGACTAGCCAGTCTCTTTAGTTCCAACTAGGAACGCATGATCAATCATTTAGTCAAGGTAACAATCAATGTCAATTCGTGCCAAGGCATGAAAGTTAAACTAGTATTTAGTATGGTCGAGTCTATAACTCTCGGGGTTAAGTTTCAGTCATTCTGGATATCCATAAACCAGTCGAGACACCGGACACATTCCACACAACAATATACATTAAAAATATTAACATATCATGAATTTATCGAGTTCATGTCAAAAGGCGTAAGGATATAATAGGAGAAATGCCATGCCGACATAAAGTAAAATAAAGTATAGAGCAATAGGAACACCAAGGTTGGATTACGCCAAGGCTAATCTATACCATGACTAGTCTACGCCAAAGCTTTACGCTAAGGCCACCGGGTTACGCCAAGCTTTACGCTAAGGCAAATACGTGCGCGTAAAGAAAGTACGCGTAAAGAAGTAACGTTATGCGTAAAATCGTACGCGTAAAAGAATAATATTACGTGTAAACCAAAATCGCGTAAAGGAAGTACGCGTAAAACAGTGCTATGCGTAAAGAACAGGGTTACGCGTAAGACTAGTACGCGTAAGAAATAACATCACGCGCGAACTAATACGCGTAAAGAGTCGAGTTTACGCACGAATGAGTATGCGTAAAAGTAATACGTCAAGCAAAGTCGAGTTGCGTAAAACAGATTCATGCTGACACGAATGATCGTGGGCGTAGAGCTCGATATTACGCGGACACATAAAACATGGACGTAAAGCCTGATATTATGCGGACACGTAAAATGTGGGCGTAAAGCCTGATATTACGCAGACACGTAAAACGTGGGCGTAAAGTTTAATGCCTACGTGAGCATGTATAACGTGAGCGTAAAATCCCTCCCGAACTCCAAATTTTATAGAACCTTCATTCCAAGCCGAAAATGGGATTCTCCGGATCGAAATGGGTTATAACACAAACCTCAAAACCTGGAACGAACGAAATTTAAAAATAAGAAAGTTTGATAGATCAAAACCAATGGAATCCGAAAAATGATAATTTCTAGATCTACCAAAATAGACTTCAAAAATGAAAAAAATGTCAAGTTCTAAATTATCTTAGAATCATGAAAGGAAGATAAATGAACCAGAAAAATATGGGTTCTCATGTGGTAGCAAGATGTACTTGCCTATGGGTTTGGTAGGTGGAGAGAGTTATGAGAAAGAAGAAGAGTAAATGAGAAGGAAAAATAATGAAGAGAGAGAAAGGGTTGGGGCTTTAAATAAAGATGTTGTAGGTGGGGAGTTGGGTTTGGTTCATGATGAACCATCAAAATTCGGAAACAAACCGAACCAAGCCGAACCCAAGAGCAAAACTAAAGCAAAAAATAAAATACAGAAAAATAATTAGCAAAAAATTAAAGGAATTAAATACAGAACAAATGCATGATAAATATTAAATAAATACATTCAAGTAGTACACGTATTAAAATACGTATTCTGGGAACGGGGAGTGACATCTCTACCCTCCTTAGAAAAATTTCGTCCTCGGAATTTCAAATCTAAGCAGGATAGAAATATCAGGGCCAAACTAATCTAAGTATAGCAATTCTAGCGAGTAAGCGGTCATTTTACAATACCAATAGCAAGTAATATATCTATGTTTATCAATCTACGACATCAAGCAATTTCTACTCATAGGGTGATAAGCATGAGGAATCAAGACAATCAAGGTACACGGAAAGAAATATACCTTGTGAGTCAAATAGGTGCGGATACCGTGATCGGATATCATCCTCATGTTCCCACGTTGACTCTCCTAAGGAGTGATGACCCCAAGCAACACGGACAAGGCTAATTGTTCGGTTCTTGAGTATATTCTCCCTTCGGTCCAAAATGGACACAGGCTGTTCCTCGTAAGACAGGTTGGTACCAACAACCAGTTCAGAATGATCGAGGATATGGCTTGGGTCCGATACATACCTACGTAACTGAGATACATGAAACACATCATGCACCTCTCGTAACGAAGGTGGAAGGGACAAACGATAAGCAACACGCCTACCCTATCAAGGATTGCAAATGGGCCCACGTATCGCGAACTCAACTTTCCGTGAACGCCAAATCTAATGACCCCACGAGTAGGTAAGATCCGCAAGAATACGTGGTCCCCAACAGAAAATTCTAGCGGCCTACGATGCTGGTCTGCCCAATGACGATGTCGATTTTGCGCAACTCGAAGTCGCTCTCTAATTCCCTTAATCACTTCAACCGTCTGAACAATCATTTCTGGGCCCAACATCTTCCTCTCCCCGATATCATCCCATGCCAGTGGCGACCTACACTTCTTACCATATAGTGCTTCAAATGGCGCCATCTGGATATTGGCTTGATAACTGTTGTTGTACGAAAACTCGACTAAGTATAGGTGACTCTCCCAAAATCCTCCAAAATCTAGGGTACAAGCTCGTAACATATCTTCTAAAGTCTGAATTATTCTTTCTGATTTCCCGTCCGTCTGTGGGTGGTAAGCCATGCTAAATCTCAACTTGGTACCCAGACTATGATGTAGACTCTTCCAGAAATGCGATATAAAATGGGTATCTCTATCTGATACTATACTGACAGGGATCCCATGCTGTCTGACTATCTGTTGCATATACAACTCTGCCAACTTCTCCGTAGATTGCCCTACTCTAAAAGGAAGAAAATGTGCCACTTTAGTAAGCCGATCCACTATCACCCAAATAGCATCCTTACCACTTGGTGATCTCGGTAAACTGGTCACAAAGTCCATGGTGATATATTCTCACTTCCATTCCGGGATAGGAAGCGGCTGTAATAATCCAGCTGGCCTTTGTTGTTCTACCTTCACTTGCTGACATATTAAGCATCGAGAAACGAATCTAGCTATCTCCCTCTTCATTCCATTCCACCAGAAGTGCTGTTTGATATCTTTGTACATTTTGGTTCCTTCGGGATGTATAGAATACTAAGAACTGTGGACTTCTGTCATAACCTCCTGTCGGATATCTCCATTAGGCACACACAGACATGATCCAAATCTAAGTGTACCATATTCATGAATTTTCATCTCCTTCCTGAGTCCCGACTCACATTCTGTCCTAAGCTTCTGAATCCTTGGGTCCTGTGCCTGAGCTGTCTTGATCCTGTCTACCAAGTCGGATTGAACCCATAGACTTGCCAGAATTCCTATGTCACTAGGAAGTATAATCTCGATGCCCATCTCCTGAAGATCTTCTAAAATATGTTTTTGTGATGTCAACATAAATGTGCTGTCTCTTCTGCTAAGAGCGTCTGCTACCACATTAGCCCTACATGGATGGTACTGAAGCTCTACATCGTAATCCTTGATCAACTCTAACCATCTTCTCTGTCTCATGTTCAGTTCCTTCTGAATAAAGATGTACTTCAGACTCTTATGGTCTGTGTACATGTCCACTCGATCACCATACAAGTAATGCCTCTATAGCTTCAAAGTAAATACACTACTAAAATAAGGCAAATTAGCGACGTCCTTATACGTCGCTAATAATGAAAAATACGTCGCTAATCGTAATTGGCGACGAATTTAGCGATGTAACGTGAAGGTCGCTTTTTAGCTAGTCGCAGATGGGCAATACGTCGCCCTACGTCGCTGTTTGCGACGTCCCATCCACGTCGCTAGGTTGTCGCAAAGTTAGCGACGTCGAGCGACGAGATAGTTACGTCGCAAACTTAGCGACGTAGTACGACATTGTAGCGACGTTTTGTTCTATCGACATGATGACATGGCAATGCCTGCCACGTCAGCAAGGCGGCGACGTACCGCCGCTAATTTGCGACGTTTAGCGAAGCCAAGTTCCCGTCGGTATCCGTCGTTATACGTCGCTAACCGTCGCAGAATACTGGAAAAAAATTAAAAAAATAATGTGTATTTTTGTTATGCTGTGTGTCTGTGTTTACACTGTAAACACAGATACACATCATTACAAAAATACATATTATATTTTTTAAAATTTGGGCAACACCTCTTTTGTATATCAGATCATCGCTTATAACCCAGCGTAGGTATATTTGTCATCCCCGTCGTAGATATCATTACAACTAACAGTCTTCCATCATAACAGTCTATAACTAGTAGATAAATAACAGTCTCCCATCATAACAATCTACAACTAAATATCATACATGTACTCAATGAAAATACCAACAAGTTAAATATCACCAACATACATGTCCAATAAACATACATGTCCAACAGAGTCAAATAATAATAAAAAGCAGTGTACAGAACGGCCAATGGGCCCATAAGGCTAATACATACAAAGATGATAAAAAAATCTACTGGATCACTGAGGACCCCTGCCGCACATCTGGGATAGCATGTACTCATACTGATCCTGTGTGAGCTACATCGTAGGGGCAGTAGGAGGTAGTGCAATGTCTGGAGTCGGCACCGTCGATGGACCGGGAGGACGTATCTGCTCCAGCTCTCGCAGTCGCTCACCATGCGCAGTAAGGGTACTCACCACCCTCTGAGTACTCTCCTGAAGCGAAGCCGATACCTCAGTGAGTGAGACAGACATGGTCCTCTGCGAATGGTCCAGCTCAACCTGTCTACGCTCTGTGCGCTGCGTAGACTCGGTGAGCGTGTGCAAGCTGGCAGCTGTAGCCTGCTGCAGACTCATCAGCTCCTGTATACTGTGCTCGACCGCATCAAAATCGTCCTGTGATCATCGGAGGGTCGGATCGTCGCTCTGCGGTAAGGTGATCAGAAATCTGGTGCTGTAACTCGCGACGCAGCTCATCGATCTGACGACGAATATCCTGAGCTCGTGACGACGCCGGAGAAGCCGGAGACTGCGCACTGACAGAGGGGGCCGAGATGACTTCGAAGCCAAATACGCGCTGTAGGATCCCGTACCGTAGTACGTACCTTCTGAAGACCGCTAACGGCGGTCATCCAGAGGTCGTCCGGCGATCGAGCTGTAGGCGGCTGGGAGGAAGTACCAGCCCCTTCCTCTGCTGGCGTACTAGTAGCAGCAGCTGCCTCCTCCTGCAGCCGAACAAACTCGGCCTAGAACATACTTGCTAACGTGTAAGTGTTTGCTAAAGTCTATATTGATATCTATTTTCCTATTTTCTAAATTATAGTAAATTAATATAAAGAATAGAACGTACATATGCCTGCGTCGCCCTCTCGTCAATGAACTTCCCAGCCCTCCGATGGGTGACCAGGAAGACGGTCACCATGTTCGGGTCCTCACCCTTTTTTACCTGTTAAAATATATTATCTATTATTAGTATTAAACATTCTATCGAACTATATATAAATTAATGTCCGTCATAGGAAACGTACCAGACGACGAAAATGTTCCGTCATCGGAATAGAGCCACCACACCACTTACCGACGCTCGATCGCGCCACCTTGGCCTTGTCAGACCGCTCCTGGTACTTGGGCTCGCTGAATCTAGCCTTCATCGCAGCCCACTGCTCTGGCGTGATCCAACCATGGATCGGCTGTCCGGAGCGATCATGACACTTCTGGTCGTAGATCGCATCACGGATGAGCTTGGCTGCGACGACAGAAAATTGGTCCTCGATCCTCGCCGTCCGGTGGGGTGGATAGAAATAGGTCCTCTACAAGAAGTAAAATACAAAAGTTGTATAATATACACAAATGATTATTAAAATTTAAAAATAAACAAATTTTTTACCTTGAAGTGGGCGAACCAAAAGGCCTTCCTATCTGCGGGAGCATCTGAGTAGTTAATCCAAGGCCCACCATAGTTCTGCCTCAGAAATACCCCCAGCTGTCTCTGTACTGCAGAAGGCCGATATCTGTACAATAATAATTTTTCATGAATATATATGTACATATAATCATTTGAGAAATATATATTAATTAATTAACTTACTTCATAGGCCCGTCCGTCCAAATCTCCATACGCGTCTCCCCCGGGGGAGCGCATGGAGGGTCGCTCTCACCTTCTGCCTGGGCAGGATCACTCTGATCGCCGTCCTCCATATGCTCGGCGTGGGCTCCCTCCATAGAGCCATCGATAGGAGGAATGCTGGACGGGGGATCAGGGATGCTGGACGCGGGATCAGGAAGGCTGGACGACGAGGGAGGAGTCGCCAACCTGCTGGAACTGCCCTGTCCCGGTAATGGACCGGGAACAGAACGGTACAATGGCGTACTCGGAGATGAGGATGAGGGTACGGAATCTCCATCCCCAGCCCGAGGCTAACGGGACTGCCTAATATAAAATCTTCCGCGTCGTCCAGATGGTCTAGTCATACCTGATAATAACATATGACAATAAAACAAAAATACATATTTATATGATAGACATCACAGATTTTTGAAAAATATTATAGTCACAGATAAAAGTGTCACTGAAGTGTCACAGATTTATATGATAGAAGTGTCACTAAAGTGTCAAATATGATGATAAAATAAACGTACAGATTTAATCCTCTTCTAAAAATTCATCTAGTTCGTTTAGCTCATCTACTTCTTCTTCTTCTTCTTCTTCTTCTTCTTCTTCCTTCTCTACATCTTCACTTTCATCTGCATCTTCCTCTTCAGATAATTCTACTTCTTCTATACAATTAGATGTGTAATGAGGAACTTCTGTCGTGTCCACTTCTATAATATTTGTTATAAGAGGTAGTTCATCCTCTTGATATGTTATATCATCAACCTCAAAGGTATTTCTAGCTTTGGTCTTGCATACTGCCCACTAGTCCGACCTTGTTGTTTCCCGTTTAGGATAACTTGTGAAGTACACGAGCTGAGCCTGACTTGATAGAATAAATGGTTCATAGGCTTGATATCGACGCCGATAGTTTATATCAACAAGACCGTGCTTGTCTACTTTCCAACCTTGACCTTCAATCGGATCGAACCAATCACACCTGAATAACACAATCTTAGCATGCTCTATTCCATAACTATATGTCAGCTCCACGATCTCCCGTAGCACGCCATAGAATTCGTTGCCCGCATCAACATCTTTGTAGTTCGAAGATCTGATACACAAACATCTGTTTTTGGTGGAGTCGAGATCCACAAAGTTGTCTCTGATCGGGCAAGTTGTTGATTTGAACCTAAACCCATTAACACAGTAGCTTGGCCATATTTTTACAGCATAAATTGGTCCCTTGGCTAGCGTTCTAATAGACACATTCTCAAGTCTTGCGTATGGACGATCGACCTAAATACCACGAAAGAAGCAATTAAGCTCATTCTCAATCAAGTACATATACAGAAAGGTAATTATAGAGTTCTCAAGTCTTACATAAGCACTCAACCATGATGGAAAATAATGCCTTATTTCTTGTTCTAGTTCTTCTTCTATTATGTGTGGCCTATCTGACCTCACATCATCATTAAATATGCTGAAAACAATATCGTTCAATTAATGTAATAGTATAATAATCAGCACTATTAAAATAATGTAGACGTATTAATTACTTACCCCTCCAGTTTCTCTACTTCCTCCTCGTCGCAGTTGAGTAATACATACACCTGAGCAGCCCTTAGCTCATCATCGTTTAGATATCTCTTCTTCATTTTAACCGATGGCTTTCCTGGAGCATTGAATACCTTCAGTATTGTATCATTACTTTTATGATCTCCGTCGTCGTTTCTGGAAGCTCTCGTTCTATTAGTTGCAACATGAGGCTTGAAATACATCGAACAAAAGTTTGTAATCTCCTCGAGAACATAGGCTTCAAAAATAGAACCCTCGACCCGTGCCTTATTTTTTACCTTTCTTTTTAGGTGATTCAAATGTCGCTCGAATGGGTACATCCATCGATATTCGACGGGTCCACCAACACGTGCCTCATAGGATAGATGAATCGACAAATGCTCCATAGAGTCGAAGAATCCAGGAGGAAAAACCCTCTCTAGCTTGCACAGTATTACCGCAATGTCATTCTCTTGCTTTTCTAGACGATCAACGAGCAATTTCTTAGAACAAAGATCCCTGAAGAATATGCTAAGCTCCGTCAATAGATCCCAAACTGCATGCGGTAAGAATTCCCGAAATGTAATTGGAATTAACCTTTCCATGAATACGTGACAGTCGTGGCTCTTCATACCCATCAATTTGTTTTCCTTTGGATCGACACATCTTCTCAGATTTGACACATATACGTCTGGAAATTTTAGGCCCTGGATCCACCGACAAAGTCTCACTTTATCCTCCTTGTCCAGCGAAAAAATTAACTTCGGCAGAAACTGTTTTCCATTCTGCTCTATCAAATACAACACAGGGCGTTTACATATTTCTTCTAAGTCCAACCTGGCTTTGGGATTGTCTTTCGTTTTTCCCTTTACGTCCATCACAATATTAGTTATGTTATCAAACACATTCTTCTCTATATGCATGACATCAAGATTATGTCTGATCAGATTGGTACTCCAGTATGGCAGATCCCAGAATATGCTCCTCTTTGTCTAGTTATGATCTCTACCAAATCCATCGCACTTGTATCCAGTTGTAGGATCTTCAATAGCACTTGGAAAATCTCTAACCTCCTTCCATATCGTGGCTCCGTACCACCTTGGCGGTGGATCACCCTTCTCTACAACGCCGGCACGGAATGCATTCCTGTTCCTTCTGAACGGATGATCTTTTGGCAGAAATTGCCGATGACAATCAAAGAAGCACGGTTTTCCTCCGTGTTTCAAGCGGAAAGCCTTACTACGGTCCATACAATACAGACATGAGAGACGGCCATGAGTGCTCCATCCAGATAACATTCCATAGGCCGAAAAGTCGTTGATGGTCCACATAAGGGTTGCCTTCATCTGAAAATTCTGCTTCCTGGAAACATCGTACGTGTTAGCGCCTACTTTCCATAACTGATTCAACTCATCTGTCAAAGGCTGTAAGTATACATCAATGTTCCTCTTGGGATTGTTCAGACCAGAAATTATAACGGTTAGAAACATATACTGAGTCTTCATGCACATCCAAGGCGGTAGGTTATACGGAGTGACAATCACAGGCCAGCACGAATACTGGGATCCAGAAAGACTAAAAGGAGTAAAACCGTCAGAAGATAGCTCCAACCTGACATTACGCGGATCTGAAGCAAAATTAGGATACACTCGATCAAAGTGCTTCCACGCTTCTCCATCGGATGGGTGATCCAACACTCCTTCAATCTGTTCTCGCATGTGCCAACTCATATTTTCGGCCGTCTCTTTCACCATAAATAATCTTTGCAACCGCGGCGTTAAAGGCAAGTAGTACATTGAATCGGTCGGTCTTCTTGCACCGGTAGACCTTCCTGTACTAGTTATCTTATGGCAATCAGTACCACAAAATCTGCACACATCTGCGTCCTTGTCGTCTTTGTAGTACAGCATGTGCCCATTGTGACAAGAATCGATTTTCTCGTATCCCATCCAGAGCGATCTCACCATCCTCTTAGACCGGTAGAAGTCTTTAGGCAACTTACCACCCTCCGGCAAGATCTCTATAATCAACTCCAACACTCGGTTGTAGCATTCTTACGACATGTTAAAATCTGACTTAATGCTCAACAGTCTTGTAACCACCTCCAACGGTGAATGATCCTCACAACCAGGATACAATGGAGTCCTTGCATTCTCCAGCAACTCCATGAACTGTGCAGCATCAGCGTTCGGTGCCTCCTCAGGTGCATCATGATCGTCCGGATCGAAACTAGGCCCCGTCGCGTCAAAAATCATGTTCACCAACCCATCGTCGTAAGCAGCGTTGTTGTGGACATCCACATAAGACTCATACTCCGATGCTAAGGACACAAGTTCTCCGTGCGCGCTCTACTGATAGTAATTCGGCGTGAAACCCTTCGAGTATAAATGATACGTGACTTCCACTTCTGGATGATATTTCAAGTTGCGACATCTCACACACGGACACTTAATTTTGGTACCGTCCATGTACTGAGGGAACGCCTTGGCAAACTGCAGGAACTGCTGTACACCCTCTATGAATTCATCTCGCACACCGTACATGTCATCAGGATGACGGTTGTATATCTACGAACGATTTCGTAAGTAGTAATTCATATCCATATCCAATTGAGGATAATTCTGTAAGATAGATCGATATATGCACATTGCAGTCAGTGAATGAATGTTAAGACAGTTTAGATATGGGTGCGCAACCTAAATTGTTCATTCATTCCACATATTACAAACAAAGAATTTGAAGGAAGAAACAAAAACAATTGTGTTGGGACTAAAACAACTGTCTTGTGTGAAAGTGTCGTATCCGATAGACCGATACTAATCCGATACGGTCGATACTAATCCGATACCGATTCTGATACTCATCCTAACTGTCCAATATCGACCCTTTGGGTCTGCAAGAGTTACTTCACCCAGTTTGTCAAGAAAGATAAAACTTTTTTAATTAATATCCTATAACTTGGCCTTTGTCCTGTGCTTGAGCAGTATCCTACTCAAACTATCTATCCTAACTAATAAATTAATATCCTACTTTAACATCTACTAACTCTCATATTCCTTCTAACATAAACTAATATTCTAATCTAAACTAACCCTTTAACTGAAACTAATATCTAAACAATGCTAATCATGAACTAACCACCTAACCTGGAAGTCCACACTGCTCAAGCACAGGCCAAAGGCCAAGTTATAAGGCAAAATGCAGGCAACTGCCTGTAGATACAAGGCAAAACCAAATGTTGACGGTATATATACCGTCAACATTTAAAAAGTTTACTTGTCTTGACAAAGTAAGTGAAGTAACTCTTATAGACCGAAAGGATACTCTATACACTCTATGTAATATGATATACCAATCATACCTACACTTCTAGGATACTCTATACACTGTAGTAATGAATTGCCCTTACTAATGATGCTCTTAGGTAACATAATATTTAACAGATGAGATTTTCATGTTGCACTCATGCATTTGTAGCTATAAACTGCTTGAGCAACAACATAAAGGTATGGAAATCGGTATCGGACTATTCCTTGGTATCGACGATATCAGTAGTAGACTTATTAGCTTGGGTTTTGGTCAAAACCAATTATTTTCAATTTTTCTTAGAGGATACGCTTCAAAGGACAACGTAAGTGATCAGTTTAATTAGCTCATCGGATAAAGGGGACGACCAAAAAAGTCAATATTGCTGACCACCTCCGCTAATTGCTACTTTTGATTGCCAACCACATTAATAATAATAATAATAATAATAATAATAATAATAATAATAATAAATTCAACACACTAGACTATACTAGTCCGATTGTGAACTATCAAAACTAGGGGTGCAACTCGGGCGGGTTGGGTCGGGTTTGAGGTCAACCCGAGCCCAACCCGGTGAATCATAAGCCTAACCCGAGCCCGGCCCGACCTCGGGTTCCACATATGAAGCCCAAGACCGAGTCCGGAGGATCGGGTTGAACTCGGGTTGGGTCGGGTACATCGGGTTTATCGGGTTCTAATATAATATTTAAAATAATTTTAAACAAAAGTAATATTAGACACATAATCAAATAACAATCAAGTCTTGATCATTACAAAATACAAACTGAAATAAGATTTAGGATAAGGAGTTGAAGAGTTTGAGTGAAAAAATTTAGGATTTAAACTTTTTATTTAAAAAGTTTATATATATATATATATATATATATATATATATATATATATATATATATATAAGTCGGGTTTCGGGTTCTTCGGGTAACCCGACACATGAACCCGAGCCCAACCCAATTTTTAATCGGGTTCAAATATTTTAACCCAAATCCGAGCCCGAACCCGAGTATCTTCAACCCTAACCCAACCCATTAACGGGTTTACCCGATCGGGCTCGGGTTTGGCCCGCCCGAGTTGTACCCCTAATCAAAACCATTATATGAACTTTTATATATTTATAAACTTTTATCTAAAATAGTCCACATACATAAATATATACCAATTTATATATATTTACATATATACATGACTTGTGGGTCAAAAATACATAGATATATATATGAATCGATATGAAAACCAATTGGGATACCTTAACCATGACTAACCTACCCTCATTTATGCACAAAACTGAAATTAGGATTATAAATGACCTATTGGGCATTTTCACAAATACTTGGTACGTGTGTCACCCTCCGTGTGTGTGTGTGTGGGAGAGAAGGGGGTGTGTGTGTGTGGGAGAGAAGGAGGATGAGAAATTAGGTTAGGGTTTACCGCCGGAGAGGAGGAGGAGCTCGAGGAGGAGGAGCTCGAAGGGGGGGGGGAGGGAGTCGTCGGGGGGGGGGAGGGAGTCACCGCGGGGGAGAGAGTCGCCGGAGGGGGGACGGGAATTTTTTTTTTCGAGTTTCGATTTTTCGAGTGAGGGGGAAAAGGGACTGCTGTGCTATAAGTAAAAAAGTTAGCGACGTCAAAAGTTGATGTCGCTAACCGTCGCAATAATTTTAATATAAGCGACATATTTTCTTAATATGTCGCTGAACGTCGCTATTCAGCGACATACTTTATCTAGTGTCGCTGAACGTCGCTATTTAGCGACGTAGTGCGACGTCATTAGGAAGGAGTCGCTATATTATATAGTTAGCGACGTAATTTCTTTCCGTCGCTAAACGACGTCGCTAATAGGGCATATTTTAGTAGTGATACTACTGCCGCCAACTCCAAGTCATGAGTTGGATAATTCTTCTCGTGGTCTATCACCTTCCCATGTTGCATGAGGACACACCCAAGTCCTTTTCCTGACGTATCACAATATACAGTAAGATCTTCGGGTCCAACCGGTAATGTAAGAATAGGTGCCGATATCAACTTCTGCTTCAAATTCTCAAATGATGTCTGACACTCTGCCGACCAGACAAATGGCACATCCTTTCGTGTCAAACGGGTCATGGGTGCTGAGAGTCTTGCAAAGTCTGATACAAACCTTCTGTAATATCCTGCCAATCCCAAGAAACTCCGCACATCTGCTATGGTCTTAGGTGTTGGCCAACTCTCTACTGCTTCCACTTTCTTAGGATCCACTGCTACTCCAGCCCCTGATATGATGTGCCCCAAGAATAAAATTCGATCTGTCCAAAACTCACACTTGCTGAGCTTGGCATACAACTGGTTCTCTCTCAGAACCTGTAACACTTTCCTGAGGTGGTCTTCATGCTCTTCTTCACTAGCTGAGTATATGAGAATGTCGTCGAGGAACATAACGACAAATTGATCTAAGTACGACATAAAGATGCGGTTCATCAAATCCATAAATATTGCTGGAGCATTGGTCAAACCAAACGACATTACTAATAATTCGTAGTGCCCGTACTTGGACCTGAATACCGTCTTGGGAATATCCTCTTTCCGAACTCTCACTTGATGATACCCTGATCGACGATCTATCTTGTAGAAAATCCTTGCTCTACTCAATTGATCAAACAAGTCGTCGATCCTTGGTAGTGGGTACTTGTTCTTTACTGTTGCCACATTGAGCTTTCTATAGTCAATGCATAATCTTGATGACCCATCCTTCTTCTCTACAAGTACCACTAGTGCTGCCCATGGTGATTCTCTAACTTAAATGAACTTCTTTTCCTTCAGTTCCTCTATGTGCTGGTACATCTTGGCCTGCTCTGAATCCGCTATTCTGTAAACTCGATCTGATATCGATTTAGTTCCAGGTACCAATTCTATACTGAACTCAATATCCTTAACCGGTGGTAGACGTGGAAGTTCTTTGGGAAATACATCTAGAAACTCTTCAACTATCTTCGGAACTTGAACTTCTTCCATTGCCGCTACTACTCCTTATTCTTGTTGAGTTGTCACTGATCTGACTAAGATGAACCGCTTCATGCCTGGAATATTAAAAGATACACTCCCTCTACGATAATCTATTGTCGTATGACTGTCTTTCAGCCAGCCCATGCTTAAGATAACGTCGAAATTTCTAACAGAAAATTCTATTAATCTGGCGGGTAAGGAACGCCCGCAAACTACAACTCTACACGCTAGAATAACTCTAATAACTCCTACGAGCCCATTACCAGTGAGTATATTCAACCTACCTGGCAATGCCTCGAATTCCATTCCTAGTCGTGTCATAAATTATGCAGATATAAATGAGTGTGATGCTCCCGAATCAAATAATGCTACTGCAGGATATGAGGCGACGAGAATGTTACCTGCCACAACATCTTCCGATGCCAATGCCTCTTCCAAGGATAGATTGAATGCCTGCCCTCGGCCTCCTTGTTGGTTTCCATACTATGGCCTAGCCTGGTGTTGCTGCTGGCCCCTGCCTTGGTGATGCTGGGGTGGTCTTTGTTGTTGTTGCTGTATCGGCGGTTTCTGCTGCCAAAACATCTGAGCCTGTGACATGAACGGGCGTTGTGCCAGCGGCCTCACTGCGACCGATGGTCTTTGACACTGGCCTGCCCCTGGTGCTGGCAGAGCCGGATACTGTTGCACTGGGCCTCCTGACCTCGTGCTCATGGGACAGGTGGAAACCCGATGATCTGGACTTCCACATACCAAACACTATCTGTTCAATGCCCGACACACACCTCTAGTGTGCCCAGCCTTCCTACAATAGGTGAAGCACGCTGGGGGTTGCTGTTTCTTCCTCAGCTGCTGCTGCTGCAGCTGCTGCCTGACTGATGGTGCTGGCCCTCGCATCGCCACATCATGAATGCGAATGCCAAGGGATGGTGCTGTTATTCGAGGTGCTACTCCCCCTCCTCCTTTAATCTGATTGTGAGATCTCTTCTAACCTCCAGTCCTTGCTGTGATCCTCTGGATGGTGATCTCATGCCTTCGGATTGCCGTCAATACCTCATCGAAAGTCTGATAGTTATGCCCCTCTATCAATTACAATAGTTCAAGATGAAACCCTTGCTGAAACCTCATAGCCCTCTGGTTCTCTGTTGCTACCATCTCCGGTGCAAACCCACTCAGTCTGCAAAACTCTGCTGCATAAGCATCCACTGTCTTACCAGCCTGCTTGAGGTTGATAAACTTCGTTTGTAGCTCAAACTGTGCCACAACTCCATAGTACTTTGTCTTGAACCTCGCAGTAAAATCATCCCAAGCTATAGGATGTCTGATGCCCACTTCTTCTGATTTCCACCAATCACGTACGAGATCCTGAAGTAACAGCTTCACTTGATCCACACGTTCTTCCGTCGGTACCTTAGCCGCTGTCAGAATAGCCTCAATATCTTTAAGCCATGCATCTGCTGAAATGGCATCTTCCGTACCTTCGAAACGACGGGAGTTGTACTTGCAAATTTGGTCGATGCTCCTGAATATGTCCTCACTCCTCTTTCCAAAGCCGTCTGCAATCCTTGGTTAAGTAATACATTCTGCTCTTGCAGCTGAGTATGCATGCGTTGCTGGGCCAACATCTGATGTTGCTGAGTAGCCATCATCCCTCTCATGATCTCCAGAAGGGCTGGTGTGTCTACTTCCACAGGGGTAGGTGGAACTGTTGGTGGTGTTGGAACCTCCGGATACTGCAGTCCAGCTGCTGGTTCCACTATTACCTCTTCTTGGATGGTCTCTTGAGGTAGCACCGACCCTTGTTGCTGATCAACATGGTCAGGTTGTTCATGTTGCCCTTGTTGTTGCTGTCCAGCTCTGATAGATGCGGACGTGGTGCCCCTAAGAAAAGGGACAAGAGAGCAATCAAACGATCGGACATGAAAGATCAATGAAGTCAAAGGATATCGGAATGTCAAGTTAGGGTCGAGAGTAACGAATCATGAAATCAAGGGGAAACATGTGTGATTGAGACATCATATAAATTAAAACACCCCACTAGTCTGAAATCAGACCTGCATGGGCCACCACTAAAACCTTATCACGCCCCAGAACCAGAATACCGGAGAGCGGGGAGTGACTCAGCCAGGTATGTATTTCGGGTAGATGAATACCGTATAATACGATCAGTGCTGTCTAAAAGACGAAGGGGTACATACTATATGAAAGTCTCACTAGGGTTACTTGACATCTATTGTCTCAATCATTCAAACAAGAAGCAATAATAGGAAACATGTAAGATAAAGCAGAAAGGCATCCTGAACGCTCAGTCAAAATGTTCTCGAGTTCTGGCTTTACAAAAATGTAGCCAGAGGATATAACAAGGTATACGCAATCGTTATCAGCTGCAGTCTGACTTAGTTACAATTATGTAAAAGTAAGTGCAAGACAGTTCGACTAACATGTCGGTGCCAAGTGGCAAAATATAAAGTAAGTAGCAAAACGAGCAGGGAAGTAAAGAACCCACTCGTGTCCTCCTGCGATCATCCCTCTAGTATTGACCATCTTGGAGGTAGAAGTAAGCTGAGTCCTCGGAAACTGGCTCTAAATCTGGTCATACAAAACCAGAGAGGTTAGACCTCTAATAGCAAGTACCCCAAGGAAGCACGACATGAGAACTAAAAC
The DNA here is from genome assembly GCA_029216955.1 of Iris pallida. NCBI lineage: Eukaryota > Viridiplantae > Streptophyta > Magnoliopsida > Asparagales > Iridaceae > Iris > Iris pallida. The sequence goes on along the minus strand of JANAVB010033015.1, from coordinate 12,458,475 downwards.
CAGTGGTAAGAGTTAAGGATATGATAAATAAATCTCCGCTTGCTACTGGGATTCACACAACATCACGACACTTCAAACCAACCCCCCAACCAAACAAGGACAGAAGTTGACCCATCATATCCTGACACTCTGATCATCTCAGTAGTTAACAGAGTAGGTACAGTACACAAAAAAATCAATTTAATCGGCAATACAACTACTACGGTTTGCTAACTGTAAGTTCCAAATTATCCTGGAAATATGCAATAAGGATTTCTCAGTTCTTACTATGTACAAGCAAGACTAGTCTACCCAATAATCAATTGCGCCCATTATGAATTAGACGAGTCCCAGCGGGACGCCCGTCATCAGTATACAGTAAATAAATATAAGCAGATATCGCTCCCTGCCCGTGTGGCAGATTTGCAGTAACTATAGGAACCAGCCGGCATGTCGGGACACTAATTGTCCCAAGGATAGCTGCCATGTTAGGACTCGTGAATCCATTCTCTCCATGCAATCGTTATTTTATTTAACTTAGTAGTCCCTATTATTAATTGAAATCCCATGCCGTGGATCATGGTCATTCAGAATGAGTACTTTCGTATAGAGTACGATATGCATAACTCTACAATGATGCCCATGCGGTTAGGTTGTAGGTCTTACATAGCGTAATACAACAATCAATTCTAGCCACGGAATAATCATGCCTTGACTGTAAAGTACACATGCCGCTTTTGTAGAAAATCAGTTGAAGCCTGCACGTGTCCATATGCCAATGTTCGGGATCGGCTAGCCGATTGCAATGGTTCATAGTTAATATAAACGTGTCTCATTCAGTTTCGGTAAGACGAGTAGCCAGTCTCTTTAGTTCCAACTAAGAACGTATGATCAATCATTTAGTCAAGGTAATAATCAATATCAATTCGTGCCAAGGCATGAAAGTCAAACTAGTATTTAGTATGGTCGAGTCTATAACTCTCGGGGTTAAGTTTCAGTCATTCTGGGTATCCATAAACCAGTTGAGACACCGGGCACATTCCACACAACAATATATATATTAAAAATATTAACATATCATGATTTTATCGAGTTCATGTCAAAAGGCGTAAGGATATAATAGGAGAAATGCCATGCCGACATAAAGTGAATAAAGTATAGAGCAATAGGAACACCAAGGTTGGATTACGCCGAGGCTAATCTATACCATGACCAGTCTACGCCAAAGCTTTACGCTAAGGCCACCGGGTTACGCCAAGCTTTACGCTAAGGCAAATACGCGCGCGTAAAGAAAGTACACGTAAAGAACTAATGTTACGCGTAAACTCGTACGCGTAAAAGAATAATATTATGCGTAAACCAAAATCGCGTAAAGGAAGTACGCATAAAACAGAGCTATGCATAAAGAACAGGGTTACGCGTAAGACTAGTATGCGTAAGAAATAACATCACGCGCGAACTAATACGCGTAAAGAGTCGAGTTTACGCACGAATGAGTATGCGTAAAAGTAATAAGTCAAGCCAAGTCGAGTTGCGTAAAACAGATTCATGCTGACACGAATGATCGTGGGCATAGAGCTCGATATTATGCGGACACGTAAAACGTGGGCGTAAAGCCTAATATTACGCAGACACGTAAAACATGGGTGTAAAGCCTGATATTACGCGGACATGTGAAACGTGGGCATAAACTTTAATGCCTACGCGAGCACGTATAACGTGAGCGTAAAAACCCTCCCGAACTCCAAATTTTATGGAACCTTCATTCCAAGCCAAAAATGGGATTCCCCGGATCGAAAGGGGTTATAACACAAACTCACAACCTGGAACAAACAAAACTTGAAAATAAGGAAGTTTGATAGATCAAAACCAATAAAATCCGAAAAATGGTAATTTCTAGATCTACTAAAAATGAGACTTCAAAATAAAAAAATGTCAAGTTCTAAATTATCTTAGAATCATGAAAGGAAGATAAATGAACCATAAAAATATGGGTTCTCATGTGGAAGCAAGATGTACTTGCCTATGGATTTGGTAGGTGAAGAGAGTTATGAGGAAGAAGAAGAGTAAATAGGAAGGAAAAGTAATGAAGAAAGAGAAAGGGTTGGGGCTTTAAATGAAGATGTGGTAGGTGGGGAGTTGGGTTCGGTTCATGATGAACCATCAAAATTCGGAAACAAACCGAACCCAAGAGCAAAACTAAAACAAAAAATAAAATACAGAAAAATAATTAGCAAAAAATTAAAGGGATTAAATACAGAACAAATACATGATAAATATTAAATAAATACATTCAAGCAGTACACGTATTAAAATACGTATTCTGGGAACGGGGAGTGACACTTTAGAGGCGCATGCAAAATTTTGGGTGTATGGCTTTAGGGTGCATGCAAGGAAGTGGTCGGCCACATGGCAAAGCACAGCTGTAATCGACAAGAGAGTAATGATCACGCCTCTTCGTTTTTTGAAAAGCTGTCGACTATTCAGTTTTTGAAATGCGTGCTGCTGACTTCTGTTATTCAGCATTAAATGCTTTGATGGGCAACGAGCTTTGTATAGGCGCATCTTTGTGAGGCACATGTATACCACATAGCGCATCAGCTATGGGGCGCATAAGTTGTAGGGCACATCTCCTTCGGTCAAGATTGTTGAGCGTTTTGAAGCTCGAAATAAATAACTTAGACCTAGCTAAATTTGAGATGGCAAATTCATTGCCATTAATGCTAGATTCATCGCATTAATTTCGGAGAGACTGACACTTGGCGCATGGGTTGGTTCTGCCCTGGCATATAAATAGTAGTGTTTGGGGTGAAAAGAGTTTGCTTGTTCTCATTTCATCCAACTTCGAGAATGCACTTCACCGATCCTCCTCTTTGGCGAGTTGACATGTTGTGGGTTGTGGATCTCCTCGTTCAAAGAAAACTTTGATTTTGACGACAGACTCCTTTAGAAGACTGAGATGCGCCGAGTTAGCAACGGACAGAGCAGTTCGTGCTTGTGTATCTTGCTGGCCATGTTTTTTCCCGAGACGATGTCGAGTGTCAAGTTGAACACAGGATTTGGATTTGATGTGTCCAACCCTCATTATGCTGGAAAAGCCACAGGGCGGCAGATGATGCGCCTGTGCTGAGACGAGGAAGTGATTCACCCATTGACGAGGAAGTGATTCGCTCGTGGTGAGTAAGAGATGTGCCTATCCATAGTGTTTAGATTAGTCTGTAGTAGACTTTCTATGTAAATGAAAAGCCATGTAATAGATTTTCATAATCAATAAAAATTCTTTTTTCATGCGCTTTTATTTATTGTCTTTGTATGATGCGCTGATATTGCTCTGTGTCTTCGGTACATATTGTTTGTGGCGCATAGGAACTTTGGCCTCTGTGGCGCATGAAATTCTATGCTTCTACAAGCTTTCCCGCGACAAAAGTTATGTCAGGCGTAGTTGCACTTGTAGCATACATCAAACTTCCAATGACGCTCGAATATTCCAACTGCCTGACACTCTCCCCTGGATTTAGCTTCAGCTTCTTGTCATACCTGTACGGAGTATCAATCCCTGGAAGGTCCTGATATCTATAGTGTGTGAACATCTTCTCAATGTAATGAGATTGTGACATTGCAATCCCAGCTTCTGTTCCGATAATCTTTATCCCTAAAATAACATAAGCATCTATGTCCTTCATACTGAACTTGAACGAGATAATTTTTTTCTCTCTTTAACATATATTACATCTGTACCCAGGATTAGCATATCGGCCACATAGAGACAAACTATGACTCATCTTGCATCAGCGAACTTAGTGTAAACATATTTATCCGTCTCATTATATATGTTTAATCTAATACTTTATCGAACTTCTCATGCCACATATTGGGGGCTTGTTTCAGACCGTACAATGATTTCACTAACTTGCAAATTTTGTCTTCAAGTTCCTTGACAACAAATTTTTCGGTTGTTGCATCTAAATCTCTTGGGTCAACTCCCCATTCAGAAACGCTGTTTTAATATCCATCTGATGTATTACCAACTTGTGTATTGCACTTAGAGCAATCAACATCATGATGGTATTCGTCCGTGCAACTGGAGCATACATATTGAAATAATCGATCCCCGTCTCTGAGAAAATCTTTTAACAACAAGTTTTACCTTTGAACTTGTCAACATTTCCGAGGTTGACCTGGTACCCATGTAGCTACTTGTTACTTCGTAACCAGCGATTTGCCAAACATAGTCTTCGTAGGAGGTTGGAATATCAATCATAATATCTTCACTTTTTGAAATTAAATTACGTCAACCAACCACATGTACGTATCAAATCTTCGCTTAATGAATGGTATTTCAAGTCTTGTTAGCAATAAACTTGTATTATATACAAATTTTTTAGTATCTTTCGAAAACATATAATACTTACATACGTTGAAAGATTTGAATTAGTATACAAATTTTAAACATGTATAATTTTAAATGTGTTTCGTACGAATTATTGACAAATTTAATACAAAAAATATGATGCAATCTGTTTAATTAACCAAGTTTAACCACATGTATAAGTATGTTAAATTTCTAATCCCAATATTTTTATTTGACGAATATTTAACTGAATTTTATAACATTTTTTAATTACAATGTACCAATTTATACTCATACTTCTGCTGCAACAGATTTTTTTCGTCAAGGGATTTCAAGTGAGAACCACTCCTTCCTGTCGATGGCCAATTAATAATGGTTGCTTGTTATATATAGCTTGAGTGGGAGTCCAGGGCCACATGCATGGCCAACTTGTCAAAGTTGACTAACCTTGGTAAATGGCATTCATTCCATTTAGTAATTTTTTTTGATGTCAATTCCATTTAGTAATAGGAAATTATACTCATGAAGTGTAGGCTTTATTTATATTCTAACAGTAAGATACATTCACACACAATTCAATTCGTCATAATCCTATATGTAATGTGAACATCTGGAGCCAGTACATTGCGACACTTACAAGCGCCTTTGGATCCTTGGATTTGAAAAATAAAAGGGCTAGAGAAAAACGTAGATGTGCGTTTCAAACAGCTCATATGCTATAGTGGAAGGGTCATATACACAACAAAAGTTTTACCACACGCATACCTTAGAAAAATGGAAATTCTGCCCAAGTTTAATCTACTTTTCTGAAGTAAGTCAAAAGTTTTTTTGATATTCAAACTTGCATTTTTTTTAGGTGTCTTTTCTTTGGACCGACGAACAACATTTAGGGGAGGATTCGAACCATTCTCATTTCCACGGGACCCTCCGACACAATGGATTACACCCCCACGGACATATTCAAACTTACAAAATAAATGGTCACAAGACTCGCAACAGAACATGAGATATCAAATCCTAGTTAAGAACGAAAGTACATTTGGCTAAAAGGTTTACCCGAAAGAACTTCGCCTAAGAGTTTTTCAAATGAAAACATCTACAACATCAAAGCAATCTTGGGATTCTTGAGAAAATTATCTGTAATTGTTGAAATTCAGAGATGTGTGTAGCGGATAATTCATGTTAGTCCGGGGACAGATCAAAAGACGAAGAAACAGAGACCATGAACAGAGGTTCACGCAAAGTTTACATTCTACCCTCTGTTTGACCCTGAGTTGTAGTTGAGACTTAGAGATTCACGCAAACAAGTTTGCTCTCGGAAGAACTCAAATCCAACGAAGAACTTAATATAATCTTTTATTAAAACTATCAGGACTTTTGTTTACAAACTGACAGAACCAGAGTATGTTCTTCTTTGCAAACATGTTAAAATTGAGATATAATGTTTACAACTTAGAGAAGAGAGAAGTAGAAGAAGATAGAACAGCTTACTGTGATAAAAGTCACCGTTGCTGAAAGCAAGATTCGTCATTACACGATCCACTTTCAGGAAGCAACAAGTTCATATGATAACTTCTGGAACTCTCGCTATCACCTCTTTCCTGACTCGCACGAACTCCTGGACTCCAATGGCAACCGCTGTAGTATCATCACTTTTGTCTCTCAATTTTGAAGTAAATTTGTAGAGGAGGCACGAAGAGAGTATTTATAGAGTAGGGAGGAAACCATAAACCTAATGCTGGCCGTGCAACAATCATGGAAAGATAAGAATCAATTAAATTCAAATCCCACAAAAATCAGATCTAAATATTTGACTCAATTTTTTCCATAATTGTTCAAATCCCGTAAAGAGCGGAGATATGCGCCAATTACTCTGTCTGCGCATAAGCACGAAGCAGCATAGCAATAGTTTCTCCTGCTTACATATATACCAGTAGCACCGCGACTCAGGCATATGCACAACATCACATGAGCGCATACAGGTAGATGCGCATATGTGCATAGTCACACATAACCTGCGCATAGCTTGTTCAGTGCTCGCACATGCACCCTCTCATGCACTCTCGCATGCACATGCGAATGTACCCTCTTATGCACCCGCGCATAAAGCTCACACATGAGTGCAATAAATGCACACAAGCACCATGAAACGATGATGACATGCTAAGTGCAAAGTGCGCCATTAAAGCACCAGTTTGTGCCCTTGAGCCCAAGTCCGAGTCTGAGTCGCTAAGCCCCTTTGAGCTTAGCGCCTAAGAGCATTTTTCCAAGAGAGTAAAAAAAGCGTAAATAATTTCTTGAGGAGTTTAAACCTACTAAAAATATATCCCGCATGGCATCCACCACTTGAGCCACCACCCCATGTGCATCTCTCAACAGCAAGCATGATATTATATTGACATACTAACTTTGAGTGTTTTCCAATGTGGAACTATTTTCTAGCTCTCAAGGAGGAAGACCTCCATGAGTATAAGGAAAAATGTCTAGTTTCAGTGTTTGTATTTTGGGTGTCTACAAGCTTACCCTCAAGAGACGACATGTATCTATTTTCATACACTCTTGGTGAGTTCTTTTAAAGAGTCCCGACATGAACTATTGTGCTTCCTTGTGATGATACGCTACTATGACATGGCATAAAGCCGAGGCTCCACCCCATCGTGATGCCATACTACTGTGTAGCAGGAGGACACAAGCCTTTTAGTAGTGTCGTACTACCCAACATGAAGCCTTGTGTTTCCTTACGATGCTACACCACCGTGATCGACATGACTCGTGTAGTCGAGGCTTTATTAGTCTACATGCCTATATGAGGTGCTATGTCATTGTGACATGGCTCGCGAAGCCGAGGCTTTAATCTCTCAAGTTACCTCATGTGGTGTCACCCCAATGTAGCAGGGAGTACTACGCTCCCTCGTAGTATTGTACTACTTCTGCTTCCTGAAGAGTACAGTAGACATTCAAAATGTCCTAGAACTCATTAAAGCATCAAAGCCATCCTTCCATAGGACTTGTTCTACATAAAGAACAATTAGTAGACTATAGTGGTTCTGGGATCATATTCCCTTAATGTCTCATAGGACATCCACTATAGCTAATATTCTCCCAATCAATGATCATTCTTTGAATCAAAAAACTACATGTCTAGTAGATTTCTCTTTTGAACTAATAGCATAAAAATTTATGGTAGAATTATAAAAACACAATATCAGAATGCATGTCCATTTTTCTTGCTATTGTAGATGCATGGAAAAATAATGAAAACCATGTGGCAGCATTCCTGTGCAGCAGAATTATGATGCAGTAAGAGAGTCAATCGACGTGCACACAACAGATAAAGCTTACTGCATAAGGGTGACCGTTGACTGACATGGTGCTTCATAATTAGCTTTGACGACGGACGTTAGGACTTACGTAATCATCATGATCATCATTTTGTCGTTTACGGTCGTACAGTACCATGTATCTCAGAAACGACAAACACTCATGCGGACAAGTCTTCATGCGATAGTGGCCCCATGAATCCCCATGCGACAATATCCCCATGCGATGGTGTTATCATGCGATAGCATTCCCGTTAACCTATATGCAGCAAAATCCTTCTAGTTTAACCAACCAAGATTTTTAAGCAGTTGACGCATGCCACATGTCACGCTGACTTGGTCAAGTACATGATGAGTGCCAACAACCTAGGATTTCAACAACAATCATATATTAACAAACACCACATAGCAATTGGACCGCAATAGCTTGCGCGGTCATAACCATATTCAGTTGAGAATACCATGCGACAACCCAAATCAAGCGTGTAACACTTGCGCACGCATGTGTGTCTTAGTGTAGATGCCTATTAATAGCAAGAGCTTTCCTTCATACAACACAAACAGATGGAGGCATAGAGAGTAGAGAGAGCCCCATTGTTGTCCTTCTTGCCAGTGAGCCATGAGGTCGTCAATGGTGTAAAGGAGTCAACTGCAGTGCTCGATCTTCATCGCCACACTTTCCAGAATAAAAAATATTGTACTTAGATTTTCTGTCTATGATGTCTCTGTACTTTTGTTCGTTTGTTATACAAAATGTTTGTTCAACTTTTGATCAATGGCAAACAGCCGTGTCCTCGACTAGTTAGCGATTGAGGCTTTGGTGAACGGATCTGCTAGATTTTATAGCTCCAAACATCAACTACTACAACGACTCTAGCCTTTATGTGATCAGTCAGTGCTTTGTGCCTATGCTGCACATTTCTTCTTACTATTGAAGATGTCATTTGATGCCATTGCTACAGCCCCCTAGTTGTCACAGTAGATCGGAACTGTCGGAATCTACGCACCAACAAAAGGAAGATCAAATATGAGCTCCCGAAGCTATTCTACTTCATCTGCTGCAGCTGCCAGTTCATAGAATTCAGACTCCAATTAAGAATGAGAGAGTAACGTATGCTTCTTTGACTTACATGATATAACAACTCCACCCATGAAGAAGACATATCCTCCTATGGACTTTTCACTCTCTTCTTCTGAGCATCAGCTTGCATCACTGAAGCCTTCCACTATTAGATAATCGATGTAGTGCAGTGTATATTTTTGAGTCCTCTTGAGATATCTCATGACTCTCTTCAAAGCTTTCAGTGCTCAATACCTAGATTGCTCATGAACTGACTCAGCATTCCCACGTCGAAAGCTATGTTAGGCCTAGTTGCACTTGTATCATATGTCAAACTCCCGATGACACTCGAATATTCCAATTTCCTGATACTGTCCCTTGGATTTGCTTTAGCTTTTTGTCATATCTGTAGGAGTATCAATCCAAAAAGATCCTCTTATCCATAGCATGTGAGCATCTTCTTAATGTAATAAGATTGTGACATTGCAATCCCAGCTTCTGTTTGGATTTAGGCATCCCCCGTGTCATTCATACTAAACTTGAATATGTAGAATTTGTCTTTTGGATAAATACTACATTCGTACCACATAGCGACAAACTATGACTCATTTTACATCAGCGAACGTAGTGTAAACACACTTATCCATCTCACTGTATATGTTTAATCTAATATTTTATTAAACTATTCAGGCCACATCTTGGGGGAATTGCTTCAGACCATACAGTGATCTCACTAACTTATAAACTTTTCAAGACCCTTGATGATAAATCCTTCTGGTTGTTGCATGTAAATCTCTTCAATTAACTCTCCATTCAGGAATACTATTTAAACATCCATCTGATGTATCGGCAACTTATGTATTACACCTAGAGAATTCAACATCCTGATAGTGTTCATTCGTGCAACTAGAGCATACGTGTTGAAATAATCAATCCTATTTATGAGAAAATTCGTTAATAACAAGCCTTGCCTTGAACTTGTCAACAGTTCCATTGGTCTTCATCTTCTTTTTGAAAATCTATTTACATCCGATTGGTTTTACTCCTTCAGGTAGATCGACCAACACCCAAGTATTATTGGAGGTGATTAAACCATACTTATCATCGATAACCTTTTTCCAGAAGACAATATCTTTGGTCTTTATCGTCTCATCATAGGTAAGCGGATCTGCTTCCACATGATAGGTGACAAAATGTTATCACCAAAATCCTTCTGCCTCCTCACTCACTTAGTCGATGGCTTTGCGAGTTCTGGTCCAAACATTGTCTCTTTAACGACAACCTCTTCTTAGACTATATCTTTATTTAAAGTTCTAGCCTCCTCTGCACCAATACTATTCTCCGAAATATTCGCGAGAACAATGTTCTTGTGCTTTGAAAATTTATCTTCAGAGAATTCTACATTGCAAGATTCGATGATATGATTTGATTCAATGTCAAGAAACCTCCGAGCATCACTATTTTCAACATATCTAATAATATAGTCTTTATAGTCATCGTTTCCAGCTTTGGATCTTCATATCCTGGAGCATATATATGGCAGACAACCCCATACTCGAATGATATTCAAGTTGGATCTGACCTTGAATTAGAGTTAATGAGAAGTAACATCAGAAGTTGCAAACCACACTCATTAAGAATAAAAGTTGTTGTACGCGCAGATCTCTCCTGAAGTAGTTTAGAAGATTCGTAGTCAACAATATGGAGTTCATCATCTTTGTTAACATTTTTCATTTCTTTCTACTAATCCATTGAATTGAGGAGAATACAGAGCAGTGGTCTCGTTGACAATTGACTGTTCTCTACAGAATAATACAAATACAAGAGACCGATACTCTATGCCTCGATCATCTTAATCTCTTAAGCTGTTGTCTGGTCTGTTGCTTGACTTCAGCCTTGAAGTCCTTGAACTTCTTGAATGAAATTCATCCTTTAATTTGAGCAGATAGTCAAACATTTCCTTAGAGAAGTCGTCGATGAAACTAATAAAATATTCATCCTGGCCTTTGTGGAGAATTGATTGAAGTTATAGATATCTGGTGCACTAATCTAGATGATCTGTTCTTCGATTCATCCGTTTGAACAATTTTCTGGTGAACTTTGTCTGCACACAGACTTCATACTTCTCCACCTCCTTATCCTCCATGTTTGGAGATAAGCGTTAAACTAGACATCATGTTAATTCTTTTATAATATACATGTCTTAGTCTATTATGCCACAACTCAAGAGAACAACCAGGAGAAGAGACAACATTAATATTTTCAGTCGGAGTTACAAGTTGAAGTTTAACATCCTTTCGTTACAAATACGTTTCCGATGTATGTCCCTTTATATGACATCACCATTTGTCCTGCATTGATGTCCATCCTCAAGCCTGCGCTACACAATAGACTTCATGATATTAGGTTCTTCGTAATCATCGGTACGTGCTTCGCATCATTTAGCATAAATGACTCCCCCGAAGTCAGATTCAATACCACCATCCCAGTTCCATGTACTTCAGCTTGTATTTTGTTCACCATCAAAACCTTCTCAGAAGTAGGTTTATATGTGGTGAACAACTCCCTCTTAGAGCAAACATGGCAGGATGCACCCGTATCCACCCATCAGTTAATGTCGACACCACTTGAGTCAACCTGAACAATCGTAGCAACCAAGTTAATTAACCTCACCTTGCTATTTCAATTCGGGCTTGGATCTATAGACCTTCCTATAGTGGCCCTTCTTGCCACAGTTGAAGCAAGCCACATCATACTTGTGCTTTGGCTTGATGGTTGAAGTCATTCTTTTTGTTGTTCGAAGCCTTCTGCATCCTTTTGAAGTCTCCAACATGCACAATGTTGGTCTTGGCCACCTGTTTGGACATGGTGTCCACTATATGTTGAGCCCTCAACTCGTCTTCAACATGAACACAATGCAGTAGGAATTCTAGATCTATCTCCATCTTCTTTCGGTACATGTCTATAATGAATTGTTTCATCCTGGAGGGAGTTTGGAGACAACTCCCCCCTCCCCCCCCCACACACACAATGAATTTGCCTTGTTGGAGCACGCCTTCATCCTCAAGTTTTTGTCTTAACCTGAGAAATTCTTTGACTTGAGGCAACATGGCATTGTCATCATCAAATTACATCTTGTAGAATTTGTCTATGATGTGAACTTTGTCTCTTCCCTCATTAAAGTTGTAATGCCTCTCCATCTTGTAGAATTTGTCGGATCTTGCTTTGATATTGCTAGTCCAGAGACAGATCAAAGAAAATAAATCAGGAACAAAGGTTCACGCAAACTTTATAGTCTACCCTCTATTTGATCCTAATTTGTAGTTGAGACTTAGATATTCACGTAAACGAGTTTACTCTCCGAAAAACTCGAATCCACTGAAGAACTTAATATAATCTTCTGTTACAACTATCAAAACTTCTATTTACAACCTGATAGAGTCAGAGTATGTTCTACCTTGCAAATGTGTTGCAATTGAGATATAAAGTTTACAACTTAGAGAAGAGAGAAGTAGAAGAAGATAGAACAGATTACTGGGATGATGAAAGCCACCATTCCTCAATGCAAGATTTTTCGTGTACACAATCCGCTTCTAGAAACCAGGAACATCACACAATAACTTCTAGAATGCTCAATGCCATCTCTTTCCTGACTCGTACAAACTCTTAGACTCTAATAGCAGTCGCTGTAGTATCCTCTCTTTTGTCTCTCAATTTCGAAGTAAGTTCTCAAAGTTGACACAAAAATACTATTTATAGAGTAAAGAGAAAACCCTATCTTTAATTATGGTCGTACAAGATTTATGGAAACATAAGAATCAATTAAATTCAAATATCACAAAAAATGGATCTTAATATTGACTCCATCTTTTCATAACCGTCCAAATCCCACAAAGAGAGGAGATATGCGCCAACCGCTTTGTCTGTCCATATGCACAAAGCAACACGGCCGTAGCTGCTCCAGTGGACATCATTGTAATCATCAGCACGAAGTAGTGATAAAATGTTGCTGCCAGTCAACTAAACGGTCTATCTTCGACCGTTTGAACTACACTCGAACTCCTGAACTTGTGATGGTAGATGAAGATGACTTGCTATATGCTTCGATCAACATGAGATCCCAAAGCACTGGGTGAAAAACGTCCAATACGTAATGCATCCCGCAATCCCAGTCAACAATACCTTGATCGTATTCGTGACTCCGGTGAAAGAGGCTACCAAAATACCAGATCAAGAAGCCGAGACCTATTCGATCAAAGAAATCTTCCTTCCGACCAAGAAACAATCGGTCAAAGGAAACTTTCTTCCAACCAGGGAACAATCGGTCTTTCTTCTGACCAAGAAACAATCGGTCAAAGAAATCTTTCTTCCGACGAAGAAACAATCGGTCAAAAGAAATCTTCCTTCTGACCAGAGAACAATCGGTCTTCCTTCCGACCAAGAAATAATCGGTCAAAGGAATCTTCTTGATTCTGACCAAAATTTCTTCGATCAAATGAATCTTTCTACTCTTCATCCTGGAGGTAATTCCCTGTATGACTTTAACGCTGATAGTGAGAGATCTGAGCGAACTATCATTTCCACCAGCTCATCATCGATAGCCAGAGAAGTGACTGCCTATGTCACTAATGAAGAACAAGATGCGTCTAGCTCCGGCAGTCAAGAACAGAGGATTGCTGCATTAGAGACTAACTTGAAAATATGGCTGAAATGGTTGCAAGTATGCATGTTGTGATCATAGCACAACATATTATTCCACCGGTTGCGAATCTAATTCTAACCCAAGAACACATAGCAGCAGCATCCCTTGTCAACACCGATCTGGGGGTACAATCTCCTCACAATGCTACTATACCCGCTCAGGCTACTCCAAGTCAGTCTGGTGCTGGGGGTGGTGTTTATCATGCAGTTCTGCCTCCTAACACATCGAATCAGTCTACTGCTCCCCAAGCATCGGGAGATACAAATGAGGCAGTGAAGCTTCTATATAGTCAGTTCGAAGCTTTTAAGCAGAAGGATGGTCTGCATAAATTGGGGATCACGCAACCCTATTCTATAGAGTGGAAGGAGGTCTCATTTCCATCTAAATACAAGCCACCAACTATCATGTTGTTTGGTGGCAGTTCATCTCCAAGTCAATGCCTCAATCACTTCGAGGTGATGATTGATCAGCTCCAACTGAACGATACTATACTCACTAGAGTATTTGTCAGATGCTTGGCGGGTGCGGCCTATGAATGGTATCATAGTTTGCCAGGTGGTAGCATAATATCTTTTACAGGATTCAAGCAAATTTTCTTGAACGATTATATGAGGGAACAAACGACATAACTATGTCGGCCCTTATCAAAATCAAGCAACGGCCTAATGAAACTGTTGAATGTTTTATTGAGTGCTTCCGTCATGAAACACTCAAAATATCTCTGGGTACTCCAGATGCACCGACTATAGATACACGCAAATCAAACTTGTTACCTATAGTCAGTATGTGGACTGGACCCACCCAATTCCAAGACTGGACCTCTTTCATAGTAAGCGCTAGGGCAGCCAAGGATAGTACTGACAAGTTCAAGCAACTAGCATCCAGATGCCTAATCTTGACAAAGATGAACATTCTATGACCAACAACGGTTGGTGTCAAAACAACCACAAGAATAAAGAAGTTTTAGCCATCAATGTGAAAGGCAAAGGAGTTTTAGCCGTCAATGTAGGTCAATCAACACCTACCACGACAGCACCCCACAGAGAGCACATCGTCCAAAAGAAGAATATATTCCTTTGACGAGGACGACATCATGAGCATATTTGATTGTCTAATCAAGAGCAATAAACTTCAACTGTTCGAAGCACAATGGCCAGACGAAGTAGGTAAAACTGACAATCCTAAATGCTGTGTATATCACAGGTTCTTGGGACATCCGACGATGGCGTATTACATACTCAAAAGGAAGATCCAAGAGCTGATCAACGTCAAGGCAATCACCCTTCAATAAGATGAAAAGACGGTGACTGCTAATGTCATCTCTCTGTAATTTGGTGACTTTCTCATCCAACTGGTACAGGATGGAGTCGTCCCCATTCCAAAAGCCACTCTGGAGATCGTTAGCCTTCCACCAGCACGAAGTGACAGTCTCGTGCCCCTATCAACTGACAAAGGAAAAATCATGTGGATTCATCTTGATTTGATTGCTGAATTTGAATCCAACACACTTGCTTCCTCTACAAAGACAAGAAAGACAACCAAATACAAGTCATGTCATATGACTTCACTGGGTGGTCATCTTTCATCTTTGGATGCTACCTTCATCCCAGCAGCAGTTTTGCCTTCTTCTGCTGAAGCATTGACACCAAAGCTGGAAGTTAACTACCAGCCAATATTCTATCTATATAGTCAATAGTCCCGCAAACTAATGACGAAGATGGGATATGATCTACACAAAGCCCCCGACTTAAATCATAGGAGGGGATCTCCTATACCTCTTTCTCTACAGCTGCAACACAATCAGTCTCATGTTGGCTTAGGATTCTGGACAAATCATTCGTAGCTTCAGAAGAAGTCTTCAAGAAACAAGACTCTAATAAAGAATTGCAATATGGTTTTCTACGCACCAGCTCCAGAAGAGGAAGTCATGACCGGTACCAGATCTGGGAGACTCTACCTTGGAGACTATCCAAAGGGACAAGAGAATACAGCCATTCCACCTCCAGTCCCTGATGCCCCTTCAGCATCTTCTCCGCCTACTGTCAATGTTCTATCGGCTTCATCGCCTCAAACGAAACCAACTCCTTCCAAACCAACAACGGTCGACAAAAGAAAACAGCCAGTTCGCTTTGATAAAATATTGAAGAAAACTCTACCTCTTGGACTGGAGAAGCCGTATAACTTCAATATATTGGCTCAACTAGCCAATACTCCGGTGAGATTATCAATCTTTGAGCTTCTGCGTCTCTCGAGGAATACACAGAAAACAGTAAGCGAAGCTTTAATGCAAGCCGACGCTTGTTTGGCACATCTCAAGAAGCCAGATGAGGAATCTGTGACATGTTTTCACTGTCATAGTGTGATGGAGCTGATTCCCAATATCACCTTCACGCTGGATGGTATGCTTCTAGAGGACAATCGATATGATCGACCTCTCTATTTTACAAGGTATGTCGATACAATAAAAGTCGATCGCATCCTGATTGACCTTGGATCTGTACTGAGCATTATGTCGAAGATTCTACTGGATGCACTGAAGATCCCTATCCATAATCTCTCTGCCACAATAACGACTATTCTGGGATTTAATTCCGGAAGAAGTAAACCACTGGAAAAGATTCGGCTGAAAGTTTAAATCGACAATCTTCGCACGAAAGTTACCTTCTATGTGATTGACAATCATGGTTCCAAAATGCCTTGTTAGGAAGATCGTGGTTGCATGAACATAACATCGTGCCATTAACTCTCCACCAATGTTTCAAATATGTGGATGACAATGGAGAAGTCCGAAAGGAAGTGGCTGATCTTAATCCCTTCCGGGACGTCGAAGCATATTTTACTGACTCAAGGATGTATAAAGAGGAGTTCATGAAAGTCGTACTGGCCATGGATACCGAGGAATATCAAAAGGATAATCCAGATGATGTCCTTGTGATTCCGGTCAAAGGACGTACTTTTCGTCCTTCATCTTCTCAGACGCTGACCATCCATCTCACTTCTTCTGTCACACATTCTCTTGCTGAAAAGATGGAGCATAGGGGGCTCAACTCTTCTGAGCCTCTTGTTATTAACCTTCGTCGTAACAAGACTTCTCCTTATCCTTCTTCTCCTCTTGTCATCAATCTTAGCAAGCTGTCGGTTAAGATCAAGAGTCCTGTTGTAAATGATGATATAATTATCAATAAAGTAGTATCTCCTTTGCAGTATACTGATGTCAATTACTATACTCGATGTTATCTAGACATCTTGGATAACTTTGAACCCCTTACATTAGGAGCAGTCCAACCTCTTCAAGACGAAGTATCACAGGACTTAATGCCAGATTCATTCTTTCTGGTTCCCTCATGGAAGAAGGATGAACATCCTATTCTCTTCAGCAAAGGATTGAATCAAAAGGCTACATCTGATAGTGATGCTGAAAATGACGATAATGGGTGACTTCAACTACGTCGTTACAGTCAACAGTCGAAGAACATCATCCAGAAGATGGGCTACAACTTCAAAATCGGCCTCAACGATGGTAAGGAAGACAAACTTTTATTTGCATACCTGCTCCAAAAGAAAACTCGGTATAATACTACAACAAAATAAAGCATGGGTTAGGCTACACCTCGCCAATCACGACCCTAGATGCTTCTGAGTCTGACAAAGAAGAGCGATCTAACTCTTCTGACTCTACATCATGGGACTCAGACTCCAGCATAGGGTACGTCCATCGAGTGACTCTATCTTCCAATATGGTAACCACTGAGTTCTCAGAAGATGATGATGACTTCGATGAAGCCTCTAAATCTGATCCTTGGGCACAAAGGATGGATACTTAATGAGAACTTTGCTTCGAGAAACGTGAATCACCTACTGAAGATCAATTAGTCCAGGTCAATGTTGGAGATGAAGCTTCTCCAAGGCCAACCTTTATCAGCAAAAGTCTTTTTGAAGTAGGTAAATAAGAACTAATTCAGCTCATTAGGGAATACATTAACGTATTTGTTTTCCATAAAGAAATTCTCTTTATTTGTTGTGTTTTTGGGAAAATTACAACTGTAGGAATCCGATCTAGAAGACGATCGCTTTATCCCTTGGACTATGCGAAGAAGAAAAGCTCTCAAAATTTTGACAGTAGATATCAATGTATCTGTACAATGAATGAGAAAAAGAACTCTATTTATAGAGTCAAGAATAATAACTGAAAAGATAACTGTCTTCACAGCCTATGCCTAGTTAAAAATCATGCAGGATTTAACATACGCAAGGCTGTGAGCAGTTACTGGACGTGGCCTGTAACTGTTGGACACATGACAATCATGCATGAGTCATGTGCAAGTTACAGGACACGCAGGCGAGAGATCAGTGGCATGGCTGCCACGTACTCCAATTTGATGAAATCCATGCAGACTTGTTGAAGACGAAATCCACGCAAACTCGGGGTAGAAAGCTTCAAAATCCACGCAAACTTGGGGCAGGAAGCTTCAGGATCCACGCAGACTTCGAGGCAAAGAACTTCAAAATCCACGCAAACTTGAGGAAGAAAACTTCAGAATCCACGCAAACTTGAGATGAAGATCACAAATACACGCAGACTTGAGATAGAACTGCCAGCTGTCTTGATTCGGCGTGTCTCGACTGACACAAAATCTCTGACAGTGATTGCTTTGTCAGTCGCATTAAATGACAAGAAACCCTTTTGGTACGCCAACTCGACGAAGGCTGAGTCTTGCTGAAGAAGATTTCGAAAATTACGCGATAGACGGCGATGATCTCTCGAATTCTGTGTATACGTGGCATACGAAGAGATATTCTTCGACTGTTGTGCTGTCAGTCATAATTACTCTTTGACAAATGATGAGCTGTCTCCCAGCGTGATTTATTTATATTGTCTGGATCAACTGAGCGTGACTTTTGACTCTGTCTTGATCAACTCAGCGTGACTTTCATTTTTTAGGCCTACAAAATCCCCTTCAAAGTTTTCGAAAAATGATAAATTATTTCGAAATACTTTGAAAATAGAGATGATAAAATGGATTTAGTCACGCTGAGATGACTTCAATATATAGGAGTTCAAAGAATAGACGCCAAGTAGGATCTTCTTCAGCAATTTGATTTGAATCTAGGACTTCATCTGGGATTTCATCATAGAGTTTTGAATTTTCTAGAATTGATTGAGCAGCCAGAAAATCAGCTAAAGCTTGTCCTTTGACTGATTTCTGAGGAATATAGTGCATGTCATACTGAGCAAGTAGGATTCCCCAGTTAGCCAATCGAGAATTCAAAACACTGGTTTCTTCATCATGATCCGTATAGGATTGATCCTGGAGATGACATGAATAGTCTGGCCAATGATATAATGACGTGTCTTTTGGACAACAAACATCAAGGCTAGACATTCTTTTTCAACCGATGAATATCGAGATTCAGCTCCGGTCATAGTGCGACTGAGATAATAAATGGCTTGTTCATGACCATTTTGATTCTTTTGAGCGAGTAATGCACCCAATGAATGACTCATTGCTCGAGTATAGAGGAGGAACGGTATTCCTGAGACGGGAGGTACCAATACTGGAGGGCTCATTAGATATTATTTTATATCATCGAATGCTTTCTGACATTCATCATTCCAGACAAAAGAGACACCTTTCTTCATAAGTTTGTTGAATGGTCTGCAGCGTCCTGATAAATTAGAGATGAATCTCCTGATATAAGCGATTCTTCCTTGAAATTCTCGTAGCTCTTTTAAGGTGCGTGGAGGACGCATCTCTTGGATGGCTTTGATCTTCTCGGGATCTACGTGTATACCTTTAGAGGTAATGACGAAGCCGAGAAATTTACTACTAGAGACGCCTAAGAAGGACTTAGTAGGGTTCATCTTTAATTGATGCTTACGTATTAGATCAAATATAGTCTTCAAATCTTGGATATGATCCTCCTTTTGTCGACTTTTGACTGCAATATCATCAATCATAGCATTCGACTGTTTTTCACAAATGTTCACGGAATATAGTGCTCATAGCTCGTTGATAAGTTGCTCCTGCATTCTTGAGACCGAATGGCATAACTGTATAACAGTATGTACCAATCGGCGTTCTGAAAGAAGTGTGCTTCTCGTCCTCTGGAAACATTTTGATCTGATTGTACCCAGAATACCTGTCCATGAATGACATTCGTTCAAATCCACAGGTATTATCAACCATGACATCAGTGATTGGTAGAGGGAATTCGTCTTTAGGACATGCCGCATTGAGATCGCGGAAGTCTATGCATACTCTGATCTTGCCAGTCTTTTTAAGAACAGGAACAATATTAGCCACCCAATCGGGATATTGTTCCTCTCTAATAAACCCAGAGGTAATGAGTTTATTGACTTCAGCTTCAATTGCATCCATGATGTCTGGACGAAATCGTCGCTGTTGTTGTTTGACCGGTTTAGCATTCGGCAAGATATTGAGCTTGTGAGTTGCAATTTGAGGATCAAGCCCTGGCATATCTTCATAACTCCAAGCAAAGACATCGATGTAATCACGAATGAGTTTGATCATGTCTTTCTTATCAGTTTCTGAAAGACTTTTACTGATGAATATTGGTTTGGGAGATCCCTCTTCACCAACATCTATAAGTTTATCTTCAGTCGGAGGTTCTTTTTGCTCGAAATGGAACTCCCATTGATTATCTAATCTTTGGGCCCATTGTTCCGATTCAGGTGAGATTTCAAACTCTTCTTCGTCTTCATCACTTTCTTCAGAATGGTCAATGGAAACCATGTTGGAAGACAAAATATTGCAGTAGAAGTCCCCGATACTTGTATCGGAATCCCAAGAAGTGGTACTAGAAGAATCAGATCTCTTATCTTCGTCAGACTCGGGATCTTCATGGATAATATTGATAAAAGGAGTAGGAGCTATATAGCCCAATCCGCATTTCGTCCTTCCATATTTCAGAGGAGGAATACGAACAGGCATTTTTCTTCCTTTTCTACTATTGAGGCCAGTCCTGAAGTCATAGCCCATATTTTTGATGATGTCTTTAGATTGCTGACTATAACGACGTAGTTGTAATCTTCCAGTATCATCATTTTTGTCATCATCTTCAAGATCAGAAGGATTTTGAGGCCCTTTGTAGAAGAATATTGGAATGTCTCCTGGCTTTCTGCTGGGAACTAGAAAGTATGAAGATTGTACAGGTTCTAGGGATACATCTGTATGAACAGTCTGTACAACTCCTATGGTTATTGTGTTTAAGTCATCTAACAGATGTAAATAACTATGAACATAATTACACACATCAACGTACTGCAAAGGTGGAGACTTTTTATTAAATGTAAAAGCAGCAATATTTACATTGGGAGAAGGCTGAGCCTTAGAGATTTTAGCCAAGTCAATGACTAAAGGGGGAGCAGAAGAACGAGAAGAAGCATTGTTTCGATTAAGATCGATAACAAATGGCTCAGAAGAGGTGAGCTTCCTTGAAATTTTGAGATGGAAGAATAATCCGCCCTCCAACTGGAATTAGCAGAGTATCCTGTTTCATATGTGGAGATGCAGGAATTACAGTATGCCCACTGACAGGAATGATCAGTGTATTTTGAGTAGATGACTGAGGTAACGGAGAGATCCGTCCACTCACTGGAATGATGAAAGAATCTTCTCCAGAGGGTTTAGGAGATTGTTGCTGAGTAGTTCGACCTTTAACAAGGATTATTAAAGTCTCACTTTGTGCATCTTCTTTCTCCATAACTTGTATGATCCTTGTATACTCTTCTTTGTACATTCGGGAATCGTTAAAATAAGCTTCAACCCCATGGAAGGGATTTATATCAGCAACTTTTTTTTGTACTCTTCCATTGCTATCAATGTATTTAAAACATTGATGAAGAGTAGAGGGCACCACATTATTTTCATGAAGAAAGGGCCTCCCCAGAAGAAGATTATAGGATCCCGCGATCTCGATCACATAGAAAGTGACTTTAGATCTGAAATCGCCTATCTGAAGCTTCAGATGAATCTTTCCCAAAGGCTCACTTCGGCTTTGATTGAATCCCAAGATAGTAGTAACCGTCTTGGAGAGCTTGTGAAGAGGAATTTTTAGTTCATCCAACAAACTCTTTGTCATTATGCTTATAGCAGACCCTGGGTCAATGAGGATACAATCTATCTTCATCGTATCAATATAACCAGTGTAGTAGAGAGGTCGGTCATGTCGATTATCCTCCAATAGCATGTCGTCTTGTGTAAAGGTGATATTTGGGATAATCTCCAGTACACTGTTGCAATGTAAGCAAGTGGCAGGTTCCGCATCTGGCTTCTTCAATTGTGCAAGACAAGAGTCAGCTTTTAGAAGTGCTTCACTTAACGTCTCCCGAGTTTCTTTAGAAAGACGTAGAAGTTCAAAGAGGGACATTCTAGCTGGAGTATTAGCAAGTTGAGCCAAAATGTCGAAGTTGTAAGGCTTCTGAAGTCCAAGAGGAAGAGACTTCTTGATTGGTTTATCAAACTGAGCTTGTTGCTTGCCTTTCTCAAGAGTTATGGGTTTGGGAGGAACAGGTTCAACTGGTGTAGTTGAAGGAACAGGTGCAGTAGATGATTCTTCTTCAGGAGGAACATTAGGAGCATCTTTAGCAGCTGAAGGGATATCAGTAGGATCTTCAGGATTTTTAGAATAATCCTTTAGGTAAGGTTTCCCCGTTCGAGTAGCACTAACAAGTGCTTCTTCTTTGTCTTTTGGCTCTGTGTCAGAGGTAGACCCAAGAGAAGTCATATGACATAACTTGATCTTTCCAGCCTTCTTGGACTTTCGAGAAGAAATCTTTTGAGGAGAAGGAGATTCAAAGTCTGTTATTAGATCAGGATGAATCCACATGATTTCTCCAGTCTCCAAAGTGATTGGTGCTAATCCTTCAGACTGTGGAGGAGGAATATTTACTATTTCAAGAATTGCCTTGGGAATAGGAACAATTCCGCTTTCAAAAAATTAAGGAGGGAAGTCTCCAAATTGCATAGAGACGACATTAGAAGTGACGATCTTCTCTTTTGGAGTAAGAGAGATAGCTCCAGACTTAATCATTTCTTGGATCTTTCCTTTCAGTACATAACATGTACGAATTGTGTGACCCAGTATTCTGTGGTATGGACAGTATTTAGGATGATCTGTCTTACCAGCTTCATCAGGTTTCTTGATCTCAGGTAATTGTATTTTATTACCTTTCAGCAGACATTCAAAGATACCAAGGACATCGTCGTCATCAAAAGAATATTCTTCTTTGGGGCGAGGTGTTCTTGATTGTTGAGTTGTAGAGGCAGGAGTTTGAACATTTGATGCATCTTTGCTCTGAAGATTAACTTCAAGAGTTTCTTTTCCTTTGCGAGCATTATTTTTATTGTTAGCACCTTGTCCTGTTTCTTTAGGAGTCATCTGAACTCCTAAACCTTTGAAGGTTTCAGCACTGATTTCTGCAGCTTTGGCACTGACTATGAAGGAAGGCCAATCTTGAAATTGAGTGGACCCTGTCCACATACTGATGATTGGCAACAAGTTTGATTTACACGTGTCAATGGTGACAACATCAGGAGTTCCAAGAGGCATCTTCAGAGCTTCTCTTCGAAACCGTTCAATGTATTCCTCTGTAGATTCATTATTTTTCTGCTTGATTCTAATAAGAGCAGACATAGTCATGTCATTAAGCCCTTCATAGAACCTTTCAAGAAACATCTGTTTAAAACCAGCAAATGAGGTAATGCTCCCATCTGGGAGACTCCTATACCATTCATAAGTCGTTCCCTTGAGACATCCAATAAATACCCGAGTAAGGAGGGCATCACTTGGTTGCAGTTGATCAGTCATCACTTCAAAGTGATTAATAAACTGACTTGGAGAAGTGGTTCCATCATAGAATGAGATAGTAGGAGGCTTGTATTTAGGAGGATATGATACTTGCTTCCATTCTATCGGATAAGGCTGCTTGATGCCTAACCTTTGTAAACCATCCTTCTGTTTGAATGCTTCGAATTGAGTTTTGAGATTCTTCAATTCTTCAGAGACAACTCCCGAAGATTGTGGAGTTGTGGCTTGTAGAGAATAGTTGGGAGAAGGAACAGCATTGTAAGTACTACCCCCAGCTCCAGAGAGACTAGAATTTGGTTGAGCTGGTCCAGGAGTATTGGATTGTACTGCTGGAGGAACTTGTATTGGACTTATATCAGTATCAACTGGTATGGCATCTGGTACAGTCTGTCGATTTTACAACTGAGCTGTCATGAGTTCATACATCGACTTCATTGTGTCAGTCATAGACTTCATTTGCTGTTCCAAAGAAGCAATTCTTTGATCTTGAGGAGTCAAGGAAGAAGAAGGTTCATCAGTATTCCCATCAACCATATAAGTTATGACTGTACGAGGAATTATTGATGAACTGGTAGATGTTGTTTGCTCTGAATCATTGCTTCGTGCATCAAAGTCAATTATAGGAGAACTACCCCCAGCAGGAAGAGGTGGGAAGTTAGATTCTCCAAGGAATTCAGAATCAATTTCAGGGATCAAATTTCTTTGACTAGAAGCCAGGACTCTTGCTCTGGTGTTTCTATATACTCCATCTGGACTATCAACTCTACCCCCGGTGTCCCGAGAAGTCATGTTGACAGAGGCAAACAAAGTCTCATCTTTATCAGGCATAGGTTCATACTGAATCCTATTGAAGACAGACTGTCGTTTAGTTTGACATCTGTATTGCATTGTGGCTCTTGGCTGGAAGTCACATTCATGATCACCATGGTCTTGAACCGTTGATTGACATCTGCACTGAATTATGACTCTTGGATAGAAGTCACATTCAGCATGTTCCTTTGACATAGAATTACTCCTTCTCTTCTGTTGAAGATATTCCCGTAAATCTGTTTGTGAAGATTGAGGAGTATACTTCCTGTTCTTGGGTCTTGATGGCTTTTGATTATACAAAGAGTGATTAATGTGAGCCACATAATTTCTTGTATACTCTGCATCTGGATCTTTTATCTTCATATCCAATTGGTATTGTTTCTTAACACCAGAAGTGCTGAGTTTTGTTCTTAAATCAATGGAAGGTAACACATTAATTTTGGAAACATGGAGTTTTCCTTCCATTGATCTGGATATTTGCAGAGAAGGAAGAGTTGAACCACTCATTTGATTAGGAGTTGGTAATAGACCCTCTTTAATGGACAGATTCTGTGCCCAATTTGAAGAAGTCATAGGAGAAGATATTAAGGAATATTTCTTCTTAGACTCATTCAGATTTTGAGACATAGAATGTCCAGAAGGAAGAGTAGTCAAAAGACCATCTCCTTTCCTTTGACTAACAAAAGTATCAGTCAAAGCTGTTCCTGAAGTAAAAACTACAGGAGCAGAAGAAACAACTAAAGAGTTATTCCTTTTCGAAGGGACTTTGTGTGGAAGACCACCCCCAGTTCTAGTAGAACTCGGTAAAGAAGAAGAGATAACTAAGGAGTTATTCTTCTCTGATGAAATACACGCTGAAACAGATTTGGCTAAGGAACCAGTACTGTTAGCGTGACTTTTAATTTTAGAATTACACGCTGGAACAGATTTGGCTAAGGAGCCAGTACTGTCAGCGTGACTTTTAGGGTTGAATTCGTACGCTGGAACAGATTTCGCTAAGAAGCCAGTACTGTCAACGTGACTTTTAGGGTTGAATTTGTACGCTGGAACAGATTTGGCTAAGGAGCCAGTACTGTCAGCGTGACTTTAAGGGTTGAATTTGCACGCTGGAACAGATTTCGCTAAGGAGCCAGTACTGTCAACGTGACTTTTGATTACTGTCATCTTCGAGCGCACAAGAGTGTGCGTGCTTGCAGTAGAGTTCTTGCCAGAGGTAGGAGTAGACACTGTGGCAGAGACTTCACCATTGACTGCCAACTGATTCTTAGGGACATAGACAGAGTGTCCCTTCAACTTGGCAGTGATGATGGAGGCTGGAGTGGGCTTGCCACCCTTAGCCTGCTGCATTTCTTCATAGGCGAGTTGATCGAATTTGATCGTCATCACCTTCTTCGTCGAGTCGATTGACGAAGTGTCGCATTGAGTTGTTACCATCTCAGAAGAGGAGATGGTTTTCCCCAGCAGAGTCGCCAATTTATTTTCCATAAAGAAATTCTCTTTATTTGTTGTGTTTCTGGGAAAATTACAACTGTAGGAATCCGATCTAGAAGACGATCGCTTTATCCCTTGGACTATGCGAAGAAGAAAAGCTCTCAAAATTTTGACAGTAGATATTAATGTATCTGTACAATGAATGAGAAAAAGAACTCTATTTATAGAGTCAAGAATAATAACTGAAAAGATAACTGTCTTCACAGCCTATGCCTAGTTAAAAATTACGCAGGATTTAACATACGCAAGGCTGTGAGCAGTTACTGGACGTGGCCTGTAACTGTTGGACACATGGCAATCATGCATGAGTCGTGTGCAAGTTACAGGACACGCAGGCGAGAGATCAGTGGCATGGCTGCCACGTACTCCAATTTGATGAGATCCACGCAGACTTGTTGAAGACGAAATCCACGCGAACTCGGGGTAGAAAGCTTCAAAATCCACGCAAACTTGGGGCAGGAAGCTTCACGATCCATGCAGACTTCGAGGCAAAGAACTTCAAAATCCACGCAAACTTGAGGAAGAAAACTTCAGAATCCACGCAAACTTGAGATGAAGATCACAAATACACGCAGACTTGAGATAGAACTGCCAGCCGTCTTGATTCGGCGTGTCTCGACTGACACAAAATCTCTGACAGTGATTGCTTTGTCAGTCGTATTAAATGACAAGAAACCCTTTTGGTACGCCAACTCGACGAAGGCTGAGTCTTGCTGAAGAAGATTTCAAAAATCATGCGATAGACGGCGATGATCTCTCGAATTCTGTGTATACGTGGCATACGAAGAGATATTCTTCGACTGTTGTGCTATCAGTCATAATTACTCTTTGACAAATGATGAGCTGTCTTCCAGCGTGATTTGTTTATATTGTCTGGATCAACTGAGCGTGACTTTTGACTCTGTCTTGATCAACTCAGCGTGACTTTCATTTTTTAGGCCTACGGTATTCTCTTGGAGTTACGAAGATATACCGGGATTAGATCCTCAGATCACTACCCATAAGCTCAATATCTTGCCAAATACAAGGCCAGTCAAACAACAACAGCGTCAGTTCTGACCTGACATGATGGATGCTATAGAAGCCGAAGTCAAAAAGCTCAAAATAAATCCCACCAAGTCATTCCTTGGAGTCTCTAGTAACAAATTTCTCGGATTCGTTATTACCTCTAAGGGTATACACGTTGACCCCGAGAAAGTCAAATCCATTCAAGAGATGCGTCCTTCATGCAATCTAAAAGAGCTACGAAGATTTCAGGGACGGCTTGCGTACATCAGGACATTCATCTCAAATCTCTCTGGATGCTGTAGACCGTTCACTCAACTAATGAAGAAAGGTGTGTCTTTCGTTTGGACTGAAGAATGTCAGCAAACATTTAAAGACATAAAATGGTACTTGATGAACCCTCCAGTCCTAGTGCCTCCAGTCACAGAAAAACCCTACTTGATGTATGTCCGAGCAATGGATCATTCCCTGGGTGCCTTACTAGCCCAGAAGAACAAATAAGGTCATGAAAACGCCATCTATTATCTCAGTTGCACGATGATTGGTGCTGAACATTGATACAACCCAGTAGAAAAATGTTTAGCCCTGATGTTTGCTGTTCAGAAAATATAATATTATCTTACGGGCCAAACTATTCATGTCATCTCCAGAGTCAATCCTCTCCGAGTCTTGGTGAAGAAGCCCAGTACACTCAACTCCAGACTCGCTACATGGGCCGTATTACTAGCATAATATGATATGGTCTATGTCCCACAAAAGTCTGTTAAGGGTCAAGTCCTAGCTGATTTCCTAGCCGCTCATCCGATCCCTGAGACATCCAAACTCTATGATGAAATTCCTGATAAAACTCTGGAATCCAACATGATTTCAGAAGGAATCCTCCCTTGGTGTTTATTCTTTGATGGTGCTTCCAGAATCGAACCTATATGCACTATTATCGCTGGAGTTGGAATTGTTTTAGTATCTCCCAAAGGACTAGCTATTCAGAGAGCTTATTCTTTGGACGAGCCGTGTTCTAATAATGTTGCTGAATACAATGCTCTACTCATTGGTATTCAATTAGCCAAACAATTGGATATCGAATACCTTAAAGTATACGGAGACTCTAAACTGATTGTCAATCAGGTTAGAAGCACGTATGAAGTTCGGCATCAAGATCTCGTTCCATACCATGAAGCAGCAATCAGATTAGCTACATCATTTAAAGGCTTCTTCATTGAACATGTACGTCGAGCATGCAATACAGAAGTTGATGTGCTTGCTAATCTAGCAGCAGTATTAGCGATCCCTGTGAAAAGACAACAGATGATCGTTATCACTAACAAGAAATTATTCTACATCGAGAATAATTTTCATCTGGAATCTAGTAATTCAGTCGAAGTTTGCACTACAAATGAAGACTGAAGAGCTCATTTCATCGACTTCGCAGTATATGACATCTTACCGGAAGATCCCAAAAAAGCAACGATAATCCGTCGACGATCACTCCAATTCTTCTACAATCACACTTCTAAAACACTCTATCGACGATCATATGACGGTATGCTTTTACGCTATCTTGCGGGAGATGAAGCAAAGAAGATACTATGTGAAGCTCACGACGGTGTCTGTGGTGCACATCAGCCTGGTCCTAAGCTACAAGGTAAAATTCGATGCATGGGATATTATTGGCCAACAATGGTGTCAGATGCCATCGAATATTCAAAAAAATATCGAACATGTCAAATCTACGTAGATTTTATTCATCAACGTTCAAAATTTCTACATCCAACTGCAGCATCATGGCCCTTCGAAGCTTGGGACATGGATGTCATTGGTCCTATTAATCCGCTTTTATATCGAGGATATCGGTTTATCCTAGCTATAACGGATTACTTCTCAAAGTGGGCCGAAGCTATACCTCTAGCTGAAGTCAAGACAAATAGTGTCATCAACTTTATTAAACATCATGTGATCTATAGATTCGGCATTCCTCAGCGAATCATCTATAATAATGGACCTCAGTTTATCAGTCAGAAATTCACTCGATTCTGTGATGACAACCGAATCAACAATGTTGCTTCTACAGCCTACAATCCTGCAGCTAACAGTTTGACAGAAGCTTTCAACAAAACAATCATCAAACTTCTCAAGAAGTTCATTTCCACCAATAAACGAAACTTAAGCAAAAAGCTTGAAGAATGTCTATGGGCCTACCGTACTACCGTACGTACCCCGACCGGCTGTACACCTTTCTCTTCGGTGTATGGATGTGCGGCCATCCTACCGTTGGAGATTCAGATCCCCTCACTGAGAATTGCTATTGCCAACGAACTCACAATAGAAAATAATGATCGTCTTTGACTTCACGAGCTTGAAGCACTTGACGAGAAGCGGCTACTAGCTCAACAACACATCGAGCTATATCAAGCCCATATCTCAAAAGCCTTCAACCGTAAAGTCAAAGTACGAACATTTTGAAAATTCGAACTAGTCCTTATCGTCAGACGTCCTATGACTATGACACACATGAGCAAGGGCACGTTCGAACCAAAATAGGAGGGTTCCTACATTATAAGCAAAGTTTTCTCTAACGGAGCTTATCAACTGTCAGGGATGGATGGTCGAATCGCCATGATGCCTATTAGCGGCAAATTTCTGAAGAAGTACCATGTTTAAAAGTGTGTACTATATTTTCTAACAAATATTGTACATACTTTAAATATTTGAATCTCCAGCGGAGTCTATCTAGATCTTATCATCATTGACAACGTCTACTACATCATTACAAACATCATCTTTTGAAACCCAGTTGTTTTACAAGATATCCTATTCTTGAGTCCTAGTTGGCCCAAGGATAATCAGTAGATATACGAATTCACATCCACATTACGTCTAAATTCTACTATCTACGTCAACGACTTGTCATATCACCTCAAATGTTTTTTCTATTATCCGTATTAAATGACCCATTATTGACAAATGTTAATATCACAGCAAATGAGCAAACAGAAGGGTTCTTTATTTATTTCTTCATGAAAAGGAAATCAAGCTACTACATAAAAGCAGAAAACATTGAAGACAAGAAAGATATCTTATTCATTTGCCCAAGAATGGCCATGCTGGAGCAGGTACCACTCCTTCAACCATCGTGCATAGGAAGGCTCTAACTGATTAAGGTCATCCACATTAGCTGGGTGATTGGAGCTCCCGGTGCCACTAACCTTCTGAAGCCGGTTCTTCCTTTACGAAAACTTCGATTTTAGGAATTATTTCTTCCTTAATAGTCATCAGTTCCTCTTTGATGAAAGGAGATAGCATTTCCTCCTTGACAGTGACCTCAGCTTTTGGCGTCACCATAGACGCTGCAGAAGACAAAAAGAAACAAAAGTTAGAGTCATGAAAGATTGTAAGAAAGTAATTTTAACTCTATACAGAAATGGCGCATGCAATTTGACAGTTCAACAGATGGCGTATCAATTATTTAGCGCATGATCCACGCATATTGACAGATGGCATGTAGTGCCCCACTCCACGAAGCACTAGATAGACAAAATGATCGGATTGCTGGCTCTGCAACAGAAGACGATTGATCTGGATGAGTGGACGAAGTCATATTTGCTGATTCGCTTACGCCTAATAAGAATCTGAGTTTTTGATTGAATACTATTGTTAATAACAAGATAGTAAATTATTGAGTATGCTTTAAGAGAATTTACATGTTGCCTTGTTAAGAAATCAATTGTTGCCTTGATCAAGAGAACCTTGTCATGCCAATAACAAGACGGTAACCATTATGTATGCTTATAAGAGATTTTACATGTTGCTATGCTAAGAACAAGAAAAATAATAATCTGCATGCTAATAAGAAGACTTGTTGCCTGCTAAGAAGAAATGATATGATGCTTGTCATGCTTGATAGAATAAGAGAAGACAAATGAATCGGATTGAATGCTTGATCATATGCTTGTTGTTAAGTATGCTTGAGATTTGTAGACTTGTATAGATGGACTTATACATGTTGACATGAATAAAAGAAAGGCACGAAATAAACGTGTCGTATATCTGTTAAGGCATAAAAGAACATGTCGTACATCTGATCACAAATCTGTCTCATCTGATATAACTGCTAGAGCATGCATATGGTCTCGGACAACTTGTTAACAAGAAAAAAAATTTATCTTTTGGGAGGATCTGGGGGCGCCTGGACCACTCGGCCTAGGAGAGATTAGGGCTTCCATATAAAAATGGGAGTCGATATCTGAGTCCTTAGCGACGAGCTGAACCGGAGAGTCACAGCGGCTAATCATAGGATTTCCTATGGACCATCATATAGATAGGTGTTGGTTGGTACACAGCTGAACCGGAGAGTCACAACTGCCAATCGAGTCTGCATATGTCAAGAATATTTTGCTAAAAGCTAACGATGCAGAGACGAACAGTGAACCATGTTGGTATTATCATGTTTATGCTAATCCTTATTTTATGCAGGGTTTGACGGTCGGCTATGGTAAGATCACTGAAAAAGTGATATATATATATTGCTTGAGTTTTCTATACGAACTGCTTGTAGAGATTAATCTGTTGCAAAGAAATGCTCTGTTCCACTAAAGAAAAGATATGATATCATGCTGATAATTGTCCCTAAGAATTGTTTGAACAGAGAAATGATATGCTCATGAAACACGCTGCGCACTCCACAGAAATGAATAGTCATCGTGCTTGAAATGATTAGTCCCTTGTATGCTTGAGATGTAAAGAAATGAACTGTGGCTTTTGAAAGATGTTTTCAAAGAATGTAAACTGACTCTGTATGCATGAAATGAACATAGGCAAAAAGTAGCAAGATCACATCACAAGAAATATTTTCTCACTAAATGAACAGTGATCGTTTCAGACAAATGTAGCTCTTTGTTCACAATCAGTATGCTGATATACTGACCCACCATCAGTCTGCATGCAGGTGTAATATGCATAGAGAAGGATAGTCCAAAGCGATAGCCCGAGACTCATTCTCAGGAGCCAAAAATCAGAAGAGATGCCTAGAGATGACATCTGTTGCAAGTGTTTGGTTTTGTATATAAAGGGATGTAATGTATGGGAACGAGATCATTGTAATCTGTATAGTTCTGAGAGAATGTAACATTGTATCAGAGAGAATCGAGAGCTTGTAATCTGTTCAAATGAAATCAATAAAGAGAATTGTGTCGTGTTACCATTGTGTTGAATGCATGTATTCTGATATAAGTCCGCTACTGCTTCAATTATCTGCTATATGTTGCGCTGCGTTATTGTCAACCATGTCTATCTTGTCTTGTTACAGGTCTTGGCCTTGTGCAAGTGCAACTTAGGCTTGCATGGCATCACGCCTTAGCGAGGACGACCGGTCTCAAAGAGTCCGAAGCGAGGACAAAAGGACTCTGCAGGATCGGGGCATGACAAAGTGGTATCAGAGCAACACGATCCTCTGGCCAATTGTTGAGTTGATTGAATTCGAAGATGTTCTCCTGATCGAAATTTCCTTTGCCTACTCGATATCAATAATGAGATGAACGTTCCATACAATAAGTCCATAAATATTTTTATGATGCCGGCATATGTTTTATCGATTTGATTGATTGAGATTGAAATGCTTTATTGAGCAAGAGTTTTGATATGATCTGAATCGTGATTTCATGGATTGATGATGGCGAGGGATAAGGGCTATCGCTGCTAAGGATATCTAAAGTTTCTCCTTAAGTTTCGAGGACAAAACTTCTTTTCGGTGGATAATTATGTAGTGCCCCGCTCCGCGAAGGCACTAGATAGACAAAAAAATCGGATTGTTGGCTCTGCAACAGAAGACGATTGATCTGGGTGAGTGGACAAAGTCTCATTTGCTGATTCGCTTACGCCTAATAAGAATCTGAGTTTTTGATTGAATTCTATTGTTAATAACAAGATAGTAAATTATTGAGTATGTTTTAAGATAATTTGCATGTTGCCTTATTAAGAAATAAATTGTTGCCTTGATCAAGAGAACCTTGTCATGCTAATAACAAGACAGTAACCAGTATGTATGTTTATAAGAGATTTCACATGTTGCTATGCTAATAACAAGAAAAGAAATAATCTGCATGCTAATAAGAAGACTTGTTGCATGCTAATAAGAAATGATATGATGCTTTTCATGCTTGATAGAATAAGAGAAGACAAATGAATCGGATTGAATGCTTGATCGTATGCTTATTGTTAAGTATGCTTAAGATTTGTAGACTTGTATAGACGGACTTATACATGTTGACATGAATAAAAGAAAGGCACGAAATGAACGTGTCGTATATCTGTTAAGGCATGAAAGAACATGTCGTACATCTGATCACAAATCTGTCTCATCTGATAGAACTGCTAGAGCATGCATATGGTCTCGGACAACTTGTTAACAAGGAAAACTTTTGTCTCTCGGGTGGATCTGGGGGCGCCTGGACCACTCGTCCTAGAAGAGATTAGGGCCTCCATGTGAAAATGGGAGTCGATATCTGAGTCCTTAGCGACGAGCTGAACCGAAAAGTCACAGCGGCTAATCATGGGTTTTTCCATGGACCATCATATAGATAGGTGTTGGTTGGTGTAGAGCTGAACCGGAGAGTCACAGCTGCCAATTGAGTCTGCATGTGTCAAGAATGTTTTGCTAAAAGCTAACGATGCAGAGACGAACAGTGAACCATGTTGGTATTATCATGTTTATGCTAATCCTTGTTTTATGCAGGGATGGATGGTCGGCTGTGGTAAGAATCACTGAAAAAGTGATATATATATTGCTTGATTTTTCTATATGAACTGCTTGTTGAGATTAATCTGTTGCGAAGAAATACTCTGTTCTACTAAAGAAAAGATATGTGTAACGCCCCAGTCCCAAAATACGTAGGACTAGGAACGTAGACATGCCAGCCGTATAATAAATATACGTAAGCTGTAAAATGCAGTAGAACCATAACTAATCTCATCCACACAAAATAAATGAATAAAAGATATCATATAATGATAATGAATTGTCTTGATACAATATGTTGGACGGAGACAAATCTACTACCAACAATGAAAATAAATACATGATATACAAAAGAAAGATTTTGGCGAGCGAAGCGAAGACGATCCAAGTGCAATCATCCTTGAAGAAATAACGATGATCACGGCTAAATCTAGAACACCTGCGAAAGACAAGAGCACACACCTGGAGAGATAACCAGGTCCTCAGAGGGACGTAACTGTTTGCAAAAACAAAAGTATAAAACTTTACTGATACAAACTGTAATAAAGATTACAAGAATTCTGGGAAAATTACAACTATAGGAATCCAATCTTGATGACGATTGCTCTATCCCTTGGACGATGTGAACTTTGAAGACGAAACCTTTGAAGTTGAAAATAACTCTGGAAACTGAAGGCAAAAGCCTCTGAAGTTGAAGACAAAAGTCTCGGAAGAATGCAGCAGCACTTTGGCAAGAACTCCTGAACTCTCTGATTTCTGATCTCTGATCTTGATCCTCCCTTTGAAATGAAGACTTGAAACTCTATTTATAGAGTTCTGAAAATAACTAACTTTCAGTTATTCTGGACTGCGCAAGCTGATTTGCACAGCAACTGGTTTGCGCAGACATAGACTGCACAGGCAGTTACTGGATCGTGGGCCAACTATCTGGGACACATGGCATCATTTGATTGAAATGCGCATGATCGTGCATAGACAGTTGCCACGTAATGAGAAATTGATGGCATGAATGCCACATGTAATTTATCAATTATGTTGGTAGAATGCGCAAAATGAACTGCGCAGACTTTGGTTTACGCAGACTCATACTGCGCAAGATTGGTTTACGCAATCCTTGATTGCGCTGCCAACTGTCAGCCGTCCTCGAGCACTGTGCGGCACCAAAAACGAACAGTCTCCTCGTTATTCGTGTTGTCAGCTGTCAGGAAGATCTGATTTGATTCAGTCAATGATGATTTCTGCCACGTCAGTCTGCGCAGTTGGAAACATGCGCAAACCAACCTGCGCAAAGTGATGTCTGCGCAATCTGTTGTCTGCGCAACTCATCAAAATGATGAATATCTTGACTTTGTTGATTGATACAACTTGATTTTTCAGGACCTACAAGACCCCCTTCAAAGTTTTCGAAAGTTGATTGTATTCAAAATTTTGAAATACTTTGAATTTTTGAATGTTGAATCATTTTGCGCAACATGATGAGCTGCTAAGAAGTCCGCCAGCGCTTGACCTTTGAAAGACTTTTGTGGAACATACACCATGTCATATTGAGCTAGCAGGATTGTCCATGTAGCCAACCGAGAATTAAGTGTACTAGGTTTCTTCATAAGTACTCGGAGAGGGTTAACTCGAGATATAACATGAATAGTTTGACCAATGATATAATGCCTCGTCTTTTGCACAGCAAACATGAGAGCCAGGCATTCTTTCTCGACCGGACTATAACGGTGTTCAGCACCAATCATAGTTCGGCTAAGATAATAGATAGCCTGTTCATGGCCTTCTTTGTTCTTTTGGGCAAGTAAAGCACCCAATGAATAGTCTATAGCACGAACATACATCAAGAATGGAATGCCAGAGATAGGTGGCACCAAAACTGGTGGGTTCATAAGATATTTTTTGATATCGTCGAATGCTCGTTGACACTCTTCAATCCAAACAAAAGATACACCCTTCTTCATTAATTGAGTGAATGGTCTACAGCGTCCAGACAAGTTCGAAATGAATCGCCTGATGTACGCAAGTCGACCTTGGAATCCTCGTAGCTCTTTTAGGTTGCGTGGAGGACGCATCTCTTGAATGGCTTTGATCTTCTCGGGATCCACGTGTATACCCTTAGAGGTAATGACGAAGCCGAGAAATTTGCCACTAGAGACACCCAAGAATGACTTGGTGGGATTCATCTTGAGCTGATGTTGACGCATGAGATTAAATATTGTTCTCAAATCTTGGATGAGATCTTCTTTTAGACGACTTTTGACAGCAATATCGTCAACGTAGCATTCAACTGTTTTACGAAGATGTTCTCTAAAAATGGTACTCATGGCTCGCTGATAAGTTGCACCAGCGTTCTTGAGACCAAATGGCATCACTGTATAACAATAGACTCCTCGAGGAGTGCGGAAAGATGTATGCTTTTCATCTTCAGGATGTATTTTGATCTGATTATATCCGGAAAATCCATCCATAAAAGATATTCTTTCGAACCCACAAGTATTATCAATCATAACGTCTGTGATAGGAAGAGGAAATTCATCTTTCGGACATGCTTCATTGAGATCTCGGAAGTCGATGCAGACTCGAACTTTTCCAGTTTTCTTCAAAACTGGGACGACATTGGCTACCCAATCAGGATGCTGCTCTTCTTGAATAAAGCCACAAGCGATGAGCTTCTTGACTTCATCATCAATTGCGTCCATCATTTCAGGCTTAAATCGCCTTTGTTGCTGTTTGACAGGTTTAGCATTAGGAAGAATGTTCAGTTTGTGAGTAGCAATCTTGGGATCTAAACCTGGCATGTCTTCGTAACTCCAAGCAAAGACGTCAATGTATTCTTTAATGAGAAGAATCAACTCTTGCTTATCTGCTTCTGGAAGATTCTTGCTAATAAAGATTGGCCGAGGTGACTCTCTTTCCCCTACATCAATTTGAATTAGTTGATCTTCAGTAGGAGGTTCTCTTTGTTCAAATCGGAGTACCCATTGGTTATCCATATGTTGAGCCCAAGGATCTGTTTCCGGACTTTCTTCAACATCTTCATCACAACCTTCTGGTAGTTCAGCGGAGACTATATTAGAAGATACAATTATACGATGAACTTCACCGATGCTGGTATCAGAATCCCATGATCTGGAATCAGAAGAATTAGAACGTTCTTCACTATCTGATTCAGAAGCTGCTGGGGATAACAATGGCGGAGAAGTATATCCGAGACCTTTCTTGGTCCTGCTATAATACATTGGCGATTTTCCTTTCGGAACAGTCGTGCGGATAGGAGTTCGTCTACCTTTACCGTAATTGAGGCCATTTTTGAAGTCATAGCCCATTTTTCGGATGATGTCTTTTGATTGTTGACTATAACGATGGAACTGGAGACGTCCCGTATCGTTAAGTTTGCTATCATCCGTATAACTGAATTGTTTTTCTGGTCCTTTACAAAAAAGTGCTGGACTTTCACCTTTCTTTAGAGAAGGGTAAATACGGTAAGAATCATCTGGATCTTCAAGTGAGACTTCTGTCTGAAGAGATTGTACGACTCCCATTGTAACTGATTGGAAGCTATCTAACATATCCAAATAACATTTAGTATAGTAAATAACATCAGTATACTGGAAAGTAGGTGCTTTTTTATTGATTTGTACATCAATATTTACAACAGGACCTTTAACCTTAGCAGGTTTGGTCAAATTGATTACAAGAGGGGGAGAAGAAGAACGTGGATGAGGCTTGTTACGACGGAGGTCGATAACAAGTGGCTCAGAAGAGGTGAGCTCCATTTTTTCTTTGTTGTGAGTTAAATCAACAACAAGTGGCTCAGAAGGAATGAGCTGCTTTTTGTCTTTGTTACGACGTAAGTCAATAACAAGTGGCTCAGAAGAGGTAAGCTCCCTTTGATTTTCATCAACATCAACTGATTTCATTTGAACTGGCAAGTGAATAACCAGTGGCTTGGAAGATTGTGGATGAGAAACTCGCCCCTTAACAGGTATGATAAGAGTATCTTGAGGCACTGCTTTTTGATCTTCTTCAGTATCCATAGCCAATACCACCTTCATAAACTCATCCTTGTACATACGAGCATCGTTGCAATAAGCTTCAACACCCTTGAAAGGATAAAGGTCCGCAACTTCCTTGTGAACTTGTCCTTTGTCATCAACGTATTTAAAGCATTGATGAAGAGTTAATGGAACAACATTGTGTTCATGGAGGAATGGCCTTCCCAGGAGAGCATTGTAAGAACAACCATGATTGTTAATGATATAAAAGGTCACCTTTGTGCGAAGATTACCTATTTGGAGTTTTAGGCGGATCTTGCCCAAAGGTTCACTCTTTCCTTGGTTAAATCCCAGAATAGTAGTGATTGTGGTTGAAAGACTATGCACTGGTATCTTCAATGCATCTAACATTGTCTTTGGCATAATACTAAGTGCAGACCCTGGATCTATCAGGATACGATCAACCTTCATTGAATCAACATATCCTGTATAGTAAAGAGGACGATCATGTCTATTATCTTCCATTAACATATCATCTTGAGTGAAGCTAATGTTTGGGATCAGTTCCAAAACACTATGACAGTGATGACAAGAGACTGGTTCTGATTCTGGCTTCTTGAGAAGAGTTAAGCAAGTTTCAGCCTGCATCAGAGCTTCACTTAGAGTTTCTCGTGTCTCCTTGGAAAGACGCAAAAGTTCAAAGATTGACAGCCTAGCCAGTGTATTGGCTAATTGAGCCAATATATCGAAATTGTAAGGCTTCTCAAGCCCAGTAGGAGATGACTTCTTTAGGGGTTTGTCAAATCGAACTTGTTGCTTGCCTTTGTCAGCCGTTGTTGGCTTGGGAGGAATTGATACTACAACTGGTGAAGATGTAGAAGGGACTTCTTCAGCAGATACGGGTTGTACCGGAGCAGGTTCAGAAGAAGAAGCAGGATCCTTTTGACTTTCAGAATAATCTTTCAAATAGGCTTTCTCTGATCTGGTGCCTAACAGAATCTCTTCGTCAACAATGGGATCAAAAGATACCATGTTGCAGATCTTGGTTTTGCCTTTAGAACGAGTTTTCTCCTTGGAAGAAGAGGACACCTCGAATTCCGGAGCAAGATCAGGATGGATCCACATAATTTCACCGTTATCAAGAGATAAGGGAACAAGACCTTCATTGGATGGAAGCGGGAGATTCTCAATCTCAAGGGTTGCTTTAGGAATTGGAATGACACCGTGCTGTATCATCTGCGGAGGGAAATCCCTAAATTGGACTGAAACCATATTTGCAGTAACAGTCTTCTCATCTTATTGCAGAGTGACTACACCAGCATTGACAAGCTCTTGAATCTTACCTTTGAGCACATAGCATGCTCGAGTAGGATGTCCAATAAATCGGTGATAGACACAATACTTGGGATGATCAGTCTTATTGACTTCATCAGGTTTCTTTGGATCAGGGAGTTGAATTTTATTGCTTTTGAGTAGACATTCAAAGATACTTGCAGTGTTATTTTCGTCAAAGGAATATTCCACCTTCGGACGAGGTTCTCTCGGTGGAGGTGCAGAAGGAGTAGGAGTAGATGTAGGTGGGGCCACATTGACAGCCAAAGACTCTTTATTTTTGTTTAAGTTAATGTTCAAAGTTTCTTTCGCTTTGCGATTGTTCTGGCGATTGTTACCACCTGAATTTTGATGCTCATCTCGATCAGGGTTAGACATTTGTACCCCCAATTGTTTGAACTTGTCAGCACTCACTTCAGCAGCTTTGGCGTTGACGATGAATGAGGGCCAATCTTGGAATTGGGTTGATCCCATCCACATACTGATAATAGGCAAAAGATTTGCCTTACAAGTATCAATAGTGACAGCAGCTGGAGTTCCAGGAGGCATTTTCAAAGCTTCACGACGGAACCGTTCAATAAAACTCTCAGCAGTTTTGTTATGTTTCTGTTTGATTTTGTTGAGAGCTGACATCGTCATATCATTAAATCCCTCATAGAACCGTTCCAGAAAGATTTGTTTGAGACCTGAAAAAGAAGTAATGCAACCATCGGGCAAACTTCTGTACCAGTCGTAAGCTACGCCGGCTAAACAACCGACGAATACTCTGGTAAGAAGAGCATCATTTGGCTGAAGTTGAACAGTCATTACCTCAAAATGATTGATGAATTGACTCGGAGAAGTACTGCCATCGAACAGAGAAATTGTAGGTATTTTGTATTTCGGGGGAAACGGGACGTCCTTCCATTCAACCGGATAGGGTTGCTTAATCCCCAACCTTTGCAAGTTGTCCTTCTCTTTAAATGCTTCAAATTGGGTTCGTAAGAGTTTGACAGCTTCATTGGCATCTTCGGATGAAGAAGAAGGAACAGGTTGAGTTGTAGTGGTAGGAGGAGGAACAGCGTTGTAAGCACTACCCCCAGCTCCTGAATGGCTAGGCGTAGTTTGTACTTGTACTTGTATAGGAGGTATTGGGGGAGGCACTACCCCCAGTCCAGTATTGGCAGGTATCGAAGATGCTATGATCTCTGGATTAGTAATAGGTGCAGTTGGTGGTGTAGCATGCTGTGATACAATGATGGAATGCATACTAGCAACCATCTCAGCCATGGTTTTTAATTTGTCTTCAAGTGCAGCAATTCGCTGTTCTTGATTTGCGGAAGTTGAAGCATCCAGATCATCGGTGACAACATAAGCTATCACTTCTCTTGGCACAGTGGAAGATACTGTTTGTTCAGAGCTTTCACTGTATGCATCATAATCAGAGAACGAATCATCTCCTGACTGAGAAACAGGAAGATGACCTGAAGGATTTTGAGGAAGATTCCTTTGACCGATTGTATATCGGCTTCGAGAACGGGTATGTTGAAATACTCCTTCAGAAGATTCTTGAAGTAATTCCAAATACCGTTGGCTTGGCTTGCAGATTCTACCATGCTTAGAGCATCTTTTACCTTCAGTGTCTCGGGAAGTCATGTTAACAGAAGCATACAAAACTTCGTCTTCTTCTGACATAGGTTCAGATTTAGCAAAAGTTAAACGATCGAAGACAGATCGTTTTGTCGTTTGACAGCAGCATTGGATGATGACTTTATGATTACAGTGATGATCAGATGGTTGAGATGGAGATATTGAGACATTATCCTGTTTTTGTCTTAGATGTTCTCGAAGATCTACAACAAAGTTCCGAGGGATCTGTTTTTTGATAACATTTGGAACATGATTCTGATTCTTCAAATGTTTAGTCCCTTGAGTATACAGAGAAGTACTCACTTCATTGGCATAAGTGTCAGGATTTTTGACCTTGGAGATTTGTTTCTGATGATGTTTGACCTTCGGCATTGGCTGTTTGCGTTTTACCGAAGTGGATCGGTTAAGATAAGTTCTGAGGTCAGCAAATTCACCCCCGGGAGTTTCTGTTTGAGACACTAACAGTTTTCCCTGTCTAGAACGACAAATTTGGAGAGTCGGGAGGTCCTGAAATTCTGCTATCGGAGTAGGCAGGATACCTCTTTGATTAGTACAAGTATTCTTGTTATAAAGGAAAGAAGAATCCTTGTTTGCCAGAGTTCTCGAACTGATTGGTGCCGAGACACATTCAGATGGATCTTCTTCAGTAAAGACTGAAGAAGACTGAGAAAAGACCAAAGGGCCTTTTCCCTTGTCTTGAGATGAAGGGTTAGCTAAAGAGCGTTTCCCTCTGTTATCTTCCAAGTCATGAGACAAGGAAGTTTGAGAAAAGACCAATGGGCCTTTTCCTTTGCTTTGAAGAGAAAGAGGAATAGTCAAAGGACTACCCTCAGTGGATTGCGCAGGGGCAATATGATGTTTGGGAAGAGGAGTAGAATCTCTTCTTTTGTTGTGAGAAGAAGGGAATTTAGCCAAAAGGCTATTTTTCTTGGATTGCGCAGACTTGGTTTGCGCATGGGTAAAAGGTGCACTGGTTACTTGTGCAGTAGAAGCTTTGGTAGAAAGTGCATCAGGAGTCCTTGTCTTAGAGTGCTTGGGATGCACTTTGGTTACTGGAGTGCTATTTTGCGCAGGAAAAGCCACTGCCAATTGCGCCAGAGTCATAGGAGTCTTCTGTTTTGACAAGGAAGCATATGAAGTAGCCTGCGCAACAGTTGCAACAGACTATGCAGCCTTGACTGCAACAGATTGTGCAGCAGTTGTTGAGACAGACTGTGCAACTATTGGCACAGCAGTTTGTGCAGCAATCTGACTAGGAGATTGTGCAGCAGTTGGTACAGCATCCTTGGTGGAAAAACTGCCAGATTGTGCAGGCTTGGAGACCCAAACTGAGCGCACTTTGCTCTTGGCAGAAGTGGCTACAGTACGGGGAGTGGTCTTGGAGTTGAGCATCGCCTCGTAGGCTGTCTGGTTGACTTTAACAACCAGCGTCTTTTGCGTCTTCCCGATAGATGCTACGTCACATTGAGTTGCTACTTCCTCGTCGGAGGAGAAAGTTTTCCCCAGCAGAGTCGCCATTTTGTTTGCAAAAATAAAAGTATAAAACTTTATTGATACAAACTGTAATAAAGATTATAAGAATTCTGAGAAAATTACAACTATAGGAATCCAATCTTGATGACGATTGCTCTATCCCTTGGACGATGTGAACTTTGAAGACGAAGCCTTTGAAGTTGAAAACAACTCTGGAAACTGAAGGCAAAAGCCTCTGAAGTTGAAGACAAAAGTCTCGGAAGAATGCAGCAGCACTTTGGCAAGAACTCCTGAACTCTTTGATTTCTGATCTCTGATCTTGATCCCCCCTTTGAAATGAAGACTTGAAACTCTATTTATAGAGTTCTGAAAATAACTAACTTTCAGTTATTCTGGACTGCGCAAGCTGATTTGTGCAGCAACTGGTTTGCGCAGACATAGACTGCACAGGCAGTTACTGGATCGTGGGCCAACTATCTGGGACACATGGCATCATTTGATTGAAATGCGCATGATCGTGCATAGACAGTTGCCACGTAATGAGCAATTGATGGCATGAATGCCACATGTAATTTATCAATTATGTTGGTAGAATGCGCAAAATGAACTGCGCAGACTTTGGTTTGCGCAGACTCATACTGGGCAAGATTGGTTTGCGCAATCCTTGATTGCGCTGCCAACTGTCAGCCGTCCTCGAGCACTGTACGGCACCAAAAACGAACAGTCTCCTCGTTATTCGTGTTGTCAGCTGTCAGAAAGATCTGATTTGATTCAGTCAATGATGATTTCTGCCACGTCAGTCTGCGCAGTTGGGAACATGCGCAAACCAACCTGCGCAAAGTGATGTCTGCACAATCTGTTGTCTGCGCAACTCATCAAAATGATGAATATCTTGACTTTGTTGATTGATACAACTTGATTTTTCAGGACCTACAGTAACAAGACACATAATATCATGCCATTTAAACTGAATAAATATTGCTCAAATAAATAAGTCAATTGAACTATAACATGGTCCAATACACACCTATTGAACTAGCTTACCATCCCCCCAACCAAACAAGGACAGGAGATGGTAAACTAATTCACGGTAACGTATCTTTCTATGCTATGAACCCAATATGGTATCCGGACCCCAACAAGGTTCAATACCTTCTCATCGAAGTAGTAAGCCACACCTACAACCAAACAAGGACAAGATGTAACGTACTAATCCGCAACAAGTTATGGTTCCAAGCCACGGTCAGATACAAGTACCCAAACCAAAAGTACTCGTACCTAATGGATAAAGGTGCCTAACCATTCTAAGTGAAATATAGTTAAGAACAATCCTTCCTACGCATGAGCCTGGCTAAATAGGATCGGTGTAGTCCCCCCTTAGGGCACCAGAGGCCCAATCAGTAAGAGCATAACGTTCCGCAGAACGTCAGTGGCCGTCAGTAATCATGGGTCATCAATCCCATATCTCCAGCAGAGCTTCCGGGTCACAAGGAAAAGTGCATCGAAGTCCATACGCTAAGGAATTGTCCTCCCCGCCCAATGCCTACTATGTTGTATCCACAACAGAAAACCTCTATAACCGCTAAGTCAAACTAGCATGCAACCTCTATTAGCGGTTATTCCTATCGCACGGCTTATACGCACCGGTGGCCAGCCAGTCACGCATGTCCGTGTTCTACATGCGACACACAACTTTGTGGTACAACGTGTCAAGGCCAAATGAATGCAACACACAAGGTGGTCCCTTAAATCTAAGTTTAATGTGTAAGAAAAATAATACATAGCAGGAAATATAACTGAACAGTAAGTTCTAACAGGTTATGCCATGTACCATAGTTTATTTTGTATAAAGAAAATAATGAATAATGTATGAAATATGAGCTAAAATAAATAAACAGCAAATGGCAAGGTGTCTTGCCTGGTAGGACGCCTGGTGTACTGCAATAATCAAGATGGCACGGATTATGACTTCGGTGCAACAACTATGCAAGGTGACGTCTGATGGTGGCAAGGACGGTTCTATTTGGTCCGGGATAGTCAAGTTAGCTAAGGATGGTATAGGGAGGTTCGAGATTTGTAAGAAGGTAGGAAGGAATTGATTTAGTCATGGACAAGAATAAATATTCGAAGAATTTGGTATATTAAAATAGCTATAACTATTTTATAAAATACCTTTTATTTGGAAACTATGTTTGATAATCAATTATAAATAAAAAAACTAGGTTTTATTCAAAATATTACAAATAATTATTTTAAAAAAATATAAGAAAACAATTTGGGCTAAAAACTAAATTTTTATCAAATATAATTTTTAATAAAGAGCCATAAATAATACAAAATAATATAACACTAATTTAGGTAAACACTTAAAAATACTTAAAAATATTGAAAAATCATTTTAGAGCTAAAAATCCAATTTATTCAAAAATAGGATTTTAGGTCATAGACTATATTTTAAAACACCATAAAACAATATAGTAATATTTTTACGCCTTGAAATCAATTTTAAAATTACGTATATAATCACGCATCAATATACTTTTGTTACGAAAATAATTTGGAAATTATTATATATTTATTTCTTTAAGGCAACAAAATACTAAAGATAATAATAATGATAATGATAAAACTTTTTAACAATATATATGTATAATAATAATAATAATAATAATAATAATAATAATAATAATAATAATAATAATAATAATAATAATAATAATAATAATAATATAATACCTCCAAAGAACAAAGTAACCCTCAGCAAACTATACAACACCAGAAGATAATATAAAAAAATAAAAAATCA
Organism: Iris pallida; assembly: GCA_029216955.1. NCBI lineage: Eukaryota > Viridiplantae > Streptophyta > Magnoliopsida > Asparagales > Iridaceae > Iris > Iris pallida. The sequence goes on along the minus strand of JANAVB010033015.1, from coordinate 12,413,964 downwards.
ATGCGAATCATTATTAGCACTGCACATAGTTGTGCTGGTGCTGGTGCTCATTTATAAAATGGAATTAAGAGAGAGAGAGAGATATCAGTAAAAGTAAAGAAAAATGAAGTAGTGGGAGAGAGAGTAGTCAGAGAGAGAGAGCGGGATCGGTGGAGAAGAAGGATCGAAGGAGAAGAGGGAAGAAGAGGCGTGGGAGCGGAGGAGAAGGGAAGAGGCGGCGGTGAGAGAGCAGCTCACTTGGCTCAGGCGGAGGACCGACGTTGGGGTCCTGATCGTGCAGCCGGCCGAGGCGTGGGGCGGTAGGACCATAGGAAGTGGTACACTCGAGTACATCCACGACGTCGTTCCGGGAGAGGCGACAAATTCCAGGGCTGTCGGAGGTGCTCGACGCTCAGAAGAGCTAGACAGGTGGGTCCGGGCTCCGAGCGACAAAAGGTACCGGAGAGGGAGGCCTGAACGGAGGATGGCAGGTGGGTCCGGGTACTGCCTGCCACGGTGCGAAGGGAGGCACCAGATGTGGTAAGGTTTTAAATTCTTTATTTCTATTTTGGTGGCGATTTGATTCGGCCGGTTTGGCCATGGCGGGGGTGTGGTCGGATGATGACCACAGTGGTGGTCGGTTTGTGGACAAAAGTGGAGGTGGTGTGAGTGTTCCAGGTTTCTGATGATGGCGAGGGTGTGGTCGAGGCTAGGGGAGGTGGTAGAATGGTGTGGGATGTAGGCGGAAAGATACTGTGGTGATTGGTCTATAGGGGTGCCGAGGAGCGGGTGGTCGGGAGGAACATCGGGGTGGTTTGGGAGTGTTGCAACGGCCAGGGTTTGGGGCTGTGGTGTCGAATTAGGTGGTCGATGGTGAGTTGCTCGTTGGTGGTGAGCGAAGGACGGAAAGACTGGTCAGGAAGTCGGGAGGTGCGGACGGCGGATGATTCGTCGAAGTCGGTTTCTGGTGGTGGTGACGGTGGCTGGGTTGGGGTAGTTGTGAGGATGTACTGGTGTTGCTGGCAGCAGAGGTGAGCGGGGACATGGTCCGGTGGGTGCGGCTGAGGCAGCGACGCAGAACTGGAGGGTCAGCTGGGGCTAAGGGAGAAGCCGGAGAAAGTGATTAGGGTTTAGAATAGGATTAGGGTTTTGGATTAGAGGATTGGGTTTGCTGTGTCGAAATCGTGTCCGACATGTGGACACGAAGAAGGTGAAATGTACATGTAAATAAAATAGTAAAAAGGGACAAAAATAGGGGCACAGACACGATGCACGGGATTAGGATTGGAGAAATATTTTTGTGGATATGAGGAATTTATGGAGGAGTACCTGCCTATTTATAGGATGTGAGAATTTCCAGTTGGATAAGGACTAGGAATATTTAAACCCAAAAATAGATAATTCTCTACTTAATTTAAATAATTTTTAAAACAATTCAAATCAATTCCAAATTAAATATAGATAAATCTAAATCCATACATTCAAATTTGTAAATCATCATAATTAATTTAACAAATATCAACCATTTTAAAATATTTTTTTATGAACACTAAAATTATAATAATATTTGATTTCAAAAATTTCATTATTATTTAAAAAATAAACTAATAAAATATTTATAAAATATATATGTATGTACGAAAAATATTATCAATAATTGTTATAAACGAAAGGCTTTGTATAAATAAAATAAATGAAATAATGAGCTTAGAATTTTGGTACGATAGCTAAAATAATTATTATATAAATTATTTTGAAACTATAAAATTAGAAAAAAATATTTTTCTAAAATATGCACGCTCGCACATATTCGCACTCATCGAGCAATTACGAAAAAAAAAATTTCGCGCGCGACGTACAATATACAAAATAAAAAAAATCGGTATCAAATTTATTAAAAAATATATAGTAGAAATTTAGGAATTTTACAATATGATATCATGCTGATAATTGTCCCTAAGAATTGCTTGAACAGAGAAATGATACGCTCATGAAACACGCAGCACACTCCACAGAAATAAATAGTCATCGGGCTTGAAATGAATAGTCCCTTGTATGCTTGAGATGTAAAGAAATGAACTGTGGCTTTTGAATGATGTTTTCAAAGAATGTAAACTGACTCTGTATGTATGAAATGAACATAGGTAAAAAAATAGCAAGATCAAATCACAAGAAACATTTTCTCACTAAATGAACAGTGATCTTTTCAGACAAATGTAGCTCTTTGTTCACAATCACCAGTATGCTGATATACTGACCCACCATCAGTCTGCATGCAGGTGCAATATGCATCGAGAAGGATAGTCCGAAGCGATAACCCGAGCCTCATCCTTAGGAACCATAAATCAGAAGAGATGCCTAGAGATGATATATGTTGTAAGTGTTTGGTTTTGTATATAAAGGGATGTAATGTATGGGAACAGGATCATTGTAATCTGTATAGTTCTGAGAGAATGTAACATTGTATCAGAGAGAATCGAGAGCTTGTAATCTGTTCAAATAAAATCAATAAAGAGAATTATTTCGTGTCACCATTGTGTTGAATGCATATATTCTGATATATGTCCGTTGCTGCTTCAATTATCTGCTATATATTTTACTGCGTTATTGTCAACCTAGTCTATCTTGTATTGTTACAGGTCTTGACCTTGTGCAAGCGCAACTTAGGCTTGTACGGCATCACGCCTTAACGAGGACGATCGGTCTCAAAGAGTCTGAAGCGAGGACGAAAGGACTCTGCGGGATCGAGACGTGACATGGCACATCATGTTCAAAATATGACAAATGGCGAGGGCGTCATTATTTTGATTTTAAGCCAAACACTATGAAAGAGATGGCACAATGTGCAGATGGCGCTGTCACCCCCAGTTTTCAAATTAGGGGTATTTTCGTCATTTTTCAAGTTTTATAATTTTTAGGAATTTTATTTGATTTTATGTGATTTTTTGGGATTTATTTGGGTTGGTTTGGATTTTATCCAATTCGGACTCAAATTGGAGACCCGGGTAGCCTGGACCCTAGTGGGACCCACATACTAGCTGGACTTGGCCCACATACCATCATAATTAGGTTAGAAATCTTAAACCCTATTTTCCATGGCTTAATTAGTCATTTTAGAGCTTAATTGGTTAATTAGAAACAAACCGAACCAAACCGAACCCAACCTAAGTCTATTGGGTTTGGGGCTTATTGGATCCTACCCAAACCCACTAACCCCCTACCCCTTGGCCGACCACTTGTAGGAGAGCCCCCCCCCCCCCCCCCCTTTCTTCTCCATTAAGAAAACTCTCTCTCTCTCTTCCAAATTTCCATTTCTTTCAAAGCCTTTTCTTCCTCAAGCAAAAACCCCTTCTAGGTATGCATTTAATTTGTCATTTACTTCTCCTTTGCACTTATCTCCTTCACAATAATTGAAGAGGAGATTATTCTCCATCTTTTGACCATAGCTTTCCTTAGGTTTCCTAAAATCTAGGTTAAGAAAATTATTGGGGGTTTTCTAATTAGAGTAGTATATATATATATATATATATATATATATATATATATATATATATATATATATATATATATATATGTGTGTGTGTGTGTGTATATATGTGTATATTAATATGTATTTGTGTGGGTAGAGGAATGAGAAATGGAAGTGGTGGTGGTGTCATGAGAGTGATGAGAGTGGTGGTGGTGGTATGTGAGGGTGTGTGTGTGTTGTGTTGTGTGAGGGTGTGTGTGTGTATTTGTATTTATATATAGATATAGATATGTGTATGTATTTATATGCATATGGATATGGGTGTGTATGTATATATATATAGATGTGTGTGTGTGTTTGGGTATATAGATATATATATATAGTGAGGTAGATAGAGGGATATAAGAGTATATATATGTATATATGTGTATATATATATATATATATATATATATATATATATATATATATATATATATATATATATATATATATATATATATATATATATATATATATAGAGTAGGAGATGAAGAGGAGGAAAAACTAGAGAAGAAGAAGATGAAAACAGCAGGAGCAGCAGCTCCAGCTGCTGTAACAGCAGCAAGAAGCTGCAGTGGCAGCAGTAGCACTGGCAGCAGTGCTGCCAGTGAGTCCCCCCCCATTCCAGCCCCTTTAGCCTATGTATACCCCCTATCTAGCCCCAATTTACCCCTATATATGTATATATATATATATATGATATATATATATATATATATATATATATATATATATATATATATATATGTAAGAAGATGGTTAGAATGAGAAGAGAATAGGAGAAGAAGATTAAGGAAAAGATAGGAAGAAATGGAAGAAGTTGAGAGGAGTTAGAAAAGGAGAAGGATTAGAAGAATAGGAAAGAGTAGGAAGAAAAATTAGAATAGGAAGGGATAAGAGAAAGGAGATTAGGAATTAGAAAGGGAAGAAAGAGAAGGAAATTAGAAGAAGAAGTTAGAGGAAGAGTTAAGAATGAGAATTAGAATAGGAGCTAGAAGGGAGTTTTGGAGGAAATCGAGTTAGAGGGTGAAACGGAGCTCGGAGTATCGAAACGCGACGAGAGTTAGAATATATGAATTAGATTTTGCGGGTAGGCTCCCGAGTTGAAATCGGGGTCGTAGGGCGCCGGTATCGCACCGTACCATTGCGTATCTTGAAATATTCAAGATATCGACAATGGGCCGTATCATGGACTGGATGTCCACTTTACCTAGGTATTTTGGTAGGTAATATATCTATAGGCTAGTATCTTACTACCCTAGGGAGATCGGGTCAAAATAACAAGCGTAGGTAGGCTAACTAGGTTTCCACCTAGGTTAGAAATTTACCTTAGAAAAGGGTAAATTAGGTAATTGGCCTACGGCCAAGAAATGAGTTTCGAAGTCCAAGATGGACTTGGATATGGGTTGTAGAGGTTGGTAATAGTTAGAAATAGTCACCTAGACCTAGTCTTGACCCCGGTTGACCCCGGTTGACTTTTTGGACCAAAAGTCAACTATGGGTCAACACTTTACCCAATTTAGTCCCAAATTCCATTAAACTTGGGAAGTTGACCAAAAGTCAACTATTAGTCACCATTGACCTAGGATTGACCTAGGGTTGACCAAAGTTGACCAGGGTTGACCAGATTTGACAAGTTGACCAAAAGTCAACTGTGAGTCAACCGTTGACTCAAATTGACCTAGATTAATTCCGTTTGACTTGCATTGATCCAGTATGACCTAGCTAGACCTAATATGACTTAGGTTGACCTTGTACAGTCTAGTTTGACGTGTCTTGACCTAGAATGACTTAATAGAGTTTAAATTGATTTGACTTTACTTCCTAAACATAGTATTGATACGTCTTGTTCTCTATAGGTCCTCGAGACGCTGCATTTGCTCCAGTAGATATATCATACCATATTTCAGGCGAGTACATTCTCTGACACTTTTCTAATTTATAATGATTATTATGATTCATGTAATTAGTGTGGATATGCTTGTTTTTGACACAGTGGTCACACGGATTGGTATTCATGGATCCCGACATGAGATGTTATTCCTCGTTATCTTGGTATATCTTGTGCAAGCCCCCTTATAGTTCTTGTGCAGTATATGGACACCGATTCTCGAGGAGACTTGCTCCCTTCTCGTAGAATCCCGTGTCGTAACGTGTCTTGCTTGGATCCACTCTACCAGTCGGGGACAGGGAGTACTAGTGTAGATATGTGGTCATATTCGCCTTGTGTATATTGTGAACCTTGTGAATGCCAATCCTACACCACACGTATGATTAGCTAGATCATAACCTTGTACAGACCCAATTCGGCCACATGTTGTAGCTAACTCACACGCCTAGATATATGATTCTTAATTCTTGTACATGCCATGATCAGTTTACTTGCCTTGTTCTAGCTCTAGTTTTACAGCTTACCTTGCCATGATACTCACATGAACATTCCATGATTTTCTTGTATATACTCTCTATTTACAGTCTTATAGCTTTTGTCATATCTTGTGAACTGTTGTTAGTAGATTGTACTCGTTCCATCCTGACAGAATATGTTAAAAATATTACAGATGCTGACGAGGGGGATTACTGTACCTACTACGGTCCGAATGACGTAGTGGGACTAGACCTGGAGACTTTGGTCCAGCAGGGCTTAGCTCCGCCTGGCGAGACCTTACCTATTGCTTAGTTAGAGTAGGTCTTTTATACTGGACTTTGTCTCCAGCTACTTTTGAGACTGTTATTATTATGGATTGTATTAGAGACTTGGACTTGTATATTATTTGGTGTTTGGACTTGACAGGTTATTATTTTATCGTCTTGTTGTCTTTATCTTTCAGTCCTTAATTTATCATCTTAGAGTTGTGATTGAGCACTCATATATATTCATTGCTCGTCCTTCGTTCGGAGTTGACCATATTCTCGACAGGTTTTGATATATATATATATAAATTGTTTAGAGTAGAAAAACCTACAGCGTTCCACGCCGTTTTTACGGTGAGGGCTGGGCGTTGTCACGTGCACGTGCCCTTATAGCGGGTGCGGGTCATGACAGGCGCAAAGCATCAACGAACACTCTGAAAGAGGCGGTCAATGATGGCCTGGATCGCGCTACACACGAATGGCGCATGCGTTTTATGGTCTTATTCTTCGTTCAGTTTCTCACCTTCAAAAGCTGGGTTCGCCTCCTCGGCTCTCCCGACGGCATGACGTGCTGTGGCACCATCAGTGGGGGCATACGCGAAGCAGCTTCGGCCACTTTCTTTCCCTTATCGGCGGCTGTTCTCTTTGGGGCCATTTGAAGCTTCGAAAGTTTGGAAGAGGAAGAAGACAAGAGCTCAGGAAAAAAAAGATTTCAAGAGAAAAGTGTTTTCTCTCTCTCTTCTCAAAACTATTTATAGCGAAGGCTATCCGTAACAGACACGATTCGTGCCCAAAAATCGGAGTCAGTTACAATTTTGTTGTGCGCCAATTGCATGCAAACGCTTCTTATTCAAAGTATTCCAAATTTTGAAAATTTTTAAATTTGAAAACTTTGAAGGGGGTCTTGTTGAAGCCTAAAAAGTTAATCATCATCATGCGCTACTCAGAAAAGATGCCAAAACTGAAGTTATCAAATGGCGCTGGTCAACAGATGGCACCAGAAAACAGATGGTACTGGCTGACACGTGGCAGTCTTCTCGAAGAGGCCAAACGACTGTCATCATGACTGACAGCATGTCAGTCGAGGAAAATTTGTTTCGAATCCCGAATGCATGGCGCTCGAGGAGATTGTGTCAGATTTATCATAATAACTGACAGCTGTCCCGCGCCATTCGCAGTTGGCGCGAGATAATCAATGAATTACGCAGATGGCATTAAAACAGCAGTTGGCGCTAATTAATCAAATTATCATACAAAGCAGTTAGATGACGTGGCGTACATGTCACTAATCTCGAAGAACGTGCACACGATACTGCCTACGACCACGCACATCTCTCTCACAGAATTCTATTCGTCTCATGCAGTTAAGTTAACCGTTCGCGCAAAGGATGAATGGCGCGCTAATGGCTGTTTGTGCCAATCAGAATAACTGGCTGACAGTTATTTCAGAACTCTATAGAGTTCCAAATCACTTTCAAATCATCACTAATAATCATAATCTCCTGAGCACCTGCTGCAGCACTCTCCAAAAGCTTTTCTTCGACATCGCATCGTCAAAGGAATAAAGTGATCGCCTTCTGATCAGATTTCTATAGTTGTACTTTTCCAGAAATCAATTGTACTCTTGTACTTTTTTTTTCTTAGTTTGTAAAGAATTTTTTTTTTGCAAACAATATATATATATATATATATATATATATATATATATATATATATATATATATATATATATATGATGGCTTAAGCCACCTGGACAAATCATAATTTTTTTATATGATAACAAGATTGAATACATTATGTATTAGCTCCTTTGCCCCAAGAACCGTTCTCTTAATTATAACTTGTCAAGAAGAAGATAGATAATATTTAAATCTTAATAACCCAACCCCTGACTAGAGCTTTACCTAGGAAGCAGTTGTGGACCAAACCGACATGGATAACAATCTTCCTGACGAATTTAACGGCACTCCGAATAGAACCCTCCTCCAATCTTCAATATCAAAATCATACGATCGAGTATGTACTACTCATAGAATTTGGTGGATCCTCATTGGAACTTCTTAGGAGCAATGCATGAAGCAATCCCCTTAACCCCCTTGTAAATTATAGTCACGAAACCTCCTAAAAACAAGGAAGCTCCTTGGTTCACCGTGAAATAGATCACCCACTTGGAGATGGAGAAGAAGATGAGAGGAGAATAACATGGGGATCAAGTTATCTGGAGGTAAAAAAAGAATATTCTAGAGTTAGCTCTCCATATGAGATGTAAACTCCGTGTCAGACCGTCAACGGAGCAAAGTGATCACACGCTTATCAGACTTACACCACTACAATTTTCTAGAAGTATTATTTGTAATAGAACTTATGTTGTATTTATATATTGTGTTCTTGTAAGTCAAAGAGTTATACGAAAGTTTTCGCTCGAAAATAATGGACTTTTCATGGAAATTGACCGATCCTCCTTGGATCTCCTTAGGAGCAACGCACGAAGCAATCCCCTTAGCCCCCTATTTAAATAGGATAAGCAATCCCTAATTTAGGTTTTAAGAAACCCTAAATTAGTAAACCAATCCATGCCATTGAAATAACACAAGGAGCAGTCCAAAACTAACCCAAATACTCTCCCAAAGTTTATTTCTATCCAGACTGCATCCGGACCGAACCTCCTTTGAAATTTTGACCCACCATGCACCGTGAAAGACCCAGAATTTTGTCGGAACTTTGGTTGGCCATATCATAATTCTCACAAAAGTTCAGTCACTGGCTTGGCCAATTTAACCACCCTCCCCCCACCCACCCCCATGGATCGTTGTCGATCGATCCACCACTTCGTAAGTTGGAATAGCCAACAACAATGTTGTTGTCTTTATATACCCTTTCTAGTTGAGTCGGTGTAGATCAAAGCTGCAATACACGGGAGCCTTCTGGATAATAAGTCATGGCTTTAACTCATCGGTGACCACAAGAACCACTCGAGTTTGACCGTTAATTTCTTGTTCAAGAGTATTGCAGAAGAAAGAGCCATTGTAGCGATTTGCCAAACATTTTCTACGCAGTGGTGATCAAGAAAGAGAAGTGGACTAATCAAGTCGGATAGAGCAGCACATGCAACTAGAGCTGGAGGATCGTGGCTCACGTTCCTACACGAAATTGGACTTTATTTTTGCTCCATGTTTGGATTTGACTTTTAGATAATATTGGAATTTTGTTAATTTGAATCCAAACCAAACAAGGAAACGATTACTAGGAGGACAAGAACCTTCACAAAGGTTATAAATATATCCAAGTTATATATTGGATATAATTCGATGTGTTTTGGTGAGAGAGAGAGAGAAAAAATAATACTATTTTATATGATTTTTCACGTTCTCTGTATCTTCTCATGATTTTTCACATGTCGCGTCGTAATTCCAAAATACATAGAATCTGTGTCCAGCAAATACAATCTTCGTAGGACGTTTCAATCTAATGGTCCCTCTGAAACGTACTCCACACAATCTAAAGTGACAATAGCAGGTAACTAATATGACAATAGCAGTCCACACATCACTATATGACAATAGCAGGTACTAATATCCCATCCACAGAAAATATCAAAGAACGTAATAAGTCTTACATGTAATGTGAATATAGAACTAGTGAGTCAAACATGATACAACAGAAGTAATTTATTTGATGGAGACAAATCTACTACAGAAAGCTAAAAAAAAAAAGAAGTAAGATAACTATACAAAAGCATATCTAGCAAGATGTTTACTTGTGTCCCAAAACAAAGTCATACCTAAACTCATACATACTCCACCATTATAATCTTCCAAAAAACCTACGTCTTCCAAAAATGTACTTGTCACATAAATTTTGCACATGCAATGCAGGTGTACATTACTTAGATGGTAATTAACTCTACTAGTCATGATTTGGGTGCGGGCTCTACTGGTGATTTGGGTTAATTTTAAGAGTAATGCTATTCGTATCTCCAAATTGTACCTCCAATATATTTTTTCTTATGTGGCAGCTGACGTGGCATGTTAAACAATGTTATGTGTCATCTGACATGGCCGATGACATGGCAAATTTTAATCCAAAAAGTTAACTACCAAATTTTGTCCATGTTAATTTAATGTTAATATTAATGTTAATATTAACATTAATTAATGTTAATGTTGATTTTAATGTTAATATTAATATTATTATTAATGTTAACGTTAATATTAATATTAATTTTTACTGGAAATTGCTGAAAAATCCAATTTCTGGGTGGGCTTTTATGAAATGCCCACCCGCTGGATGAGTTTTATGAAATACCCAGAATTATGTATTTTCACGTTAAATATTCCAAGATTTCCTTTTAGATGCCACTCACTGGAAACTGCTATTTTTATAATACGGAAACTACCCCTCCGCGCGAATTGGTCATCTATATGTATTTGAATTCAAAAAACTCAGATCTGGATTGCGATTTTCGTCTTCTTCTTCTTCACGGGAAATATGAATTCCATTGCTCTCATCTTCAGCAGATATCGCAAAGATCGTTCGTAGTTCGGTGTGCTTTTCTTCAGTCGAGCTCAGATCATCGCTCGTTATCATCATCACCATCATCATCATCTTCATCGTGGAGACATTTGAAGTTTTTCGACGATTAGGTCAATTGTGGAGAGAAGATCTTTCTTCTTCTTTTCCATAAGAATTATCATCGTTTTGAAAGAAGAACGAAACTCTTTATTCCTGACAAAATTTTTCTAAAAAAAAAATATATTCTCCGTGTTAAAACCACGGAGAATGACCATTCTCCACCATGGAGAATGACCATTCTCCGTGCTAAAATGACGGAGAATGACTATTCTCCGTTTTAAAAACCACGGAGAATGGCATTCTCCGTGTTAAAAACCATGAAGAATGACAATTTTCTATGTGTTTTAACACGGAGAATGCCATTCTCCGTGGTAAAGTGACGGAGAATGGCCATTCTTCGTCATTTTAGTACGGAGAATAGCTATTCTCCGTGGTTTTAACACGGAGAATGGTCATTCTCCGTCTTTTTCAATACGGAGAATGACCATTCTCCTCCATGTTAACACGAGATTGGTCATTTTTCCTGTCGAAAAAGACGGAGAATGACCATTTTCCCTGTCGAAAAAGACGGAGAATGACCATTCTTCATTGTAAAAAATGACGGAGAATGTCCATTCTCCGTGTAAAGATCACGAAGAATGATTATTATCCGTGTTAATATCACGGAGAATGACCATTCTCCGTGGTAAAGTGGCAGAGAATGACCATTCTCCGTCATTTTAGTACGGAGAATAGCTATTCTCCGTGGTTTTAACACGGAGAATGGCCATTCTCCATCTTTTTCAATACGGAGAATGACCATTCTCCTCCATGTTAACACGAGATTGGTCATTCTCCGTGTTAGTATCACGGAGAATGATCATTCTCCGTGTCGAAAAAGACGGAGAATGACCATTCTCCGTTGTAAAAAATGGCGGAGAATGTCCATTCTCCGTGTAAAGATCACGGAGAATGATTATTATCCGTGTTAATATCACGGAGAATGACCATTCTCCGTGATTTTACCACGGATAATGGCAATTCTCCATTGATTTGACACGGATAATGACCATTCTCCGTCATTTAGTACGGAGAATGGCTATTCTCCGTCATTTAGTACGGAGAATGACTATTCTCCTGCGTTTTAACACTAGAAATGGCCATTCTCCGTGATTTTACCACGGAGAATGGCGAGTTGAAAGTTTGGAAGCCATAACTTTTGACAGGGAGATCGAAACGAGGCCCGGTTTGTCGCAAAACGAGCATATTTTTGAGGAGCCTGAAAGTAACGAAATTTTCGTTTGACGGACTTTCAAAATTTTAGAATCGCAAAAAAATGATGTTTTGACCTCCGTTTTGACATGGAAAGATTTTGGAGAAGAAAACCAAGATTCGAAAGTGAGCAGCGTATCGAAGAAGATGAAGAATAGAAAGTGAGCAGCGTAACGAAGAAGATGAAGAATCGAAATCTTTTTTTTGAAGAGTATGTTTCGCGGGTGCTTTGAATAAATTAGAAGGGTAAAAGGGTCATTTGGAACCCGCTTTGGATAAGTTTCTCTAATTCTGGGCACGCGATGAAAGTTTTTTTAGCGGTGGATTTTTCATGAAACTGTTTTAGTTTTTGGGCATTTCATAAATTTGTTAATGTTAACATTAATTTTAAAGTTAATTTTATGTTAATGTTAATTTAAATTGTAATTTTAATTTTAAAATTTGTCACATCAGCTGCCAAATCAACATGTCACGTCAGTTGCCACGTAAGCAGGGACGGTTTGGAGGTACAATTTTTTTTTTTGAGGGTGTCCACTTCTTATTGGTGCTTGGAGGCATGCCTCCAAGGGGTCTCGAACCCGCGCCACTGTGCCGGGGTGCTCCACCGTTTTCAATGGACTACGGCCATGGGGACATTTGGAGGTACAATTTGGAGGGATAAATAATATTATTATAAGTAGTAGTAGTAGTAGTAGTGAGGCCATCTACTCTACTGGTGATTTAGTTTATAACTAAAATATACATACATATATCATCTTCCCCTCAATCAATCCATGGCGATCGAGATCACCAACAACTGCATCCTGAGGCCGGACTTGGCCCACCTCCGGCAGGACGCCGTCGCCACCATGCCCCTAAACTTCTTCGACAAGGCCGCCGGCAACCTCCACTTCCCCACCCTCCTCGCCTTCCGCAGCATGCCCCCCAACAAGGACGTGGTGGCCGGCCTCTCCATGGCCCTCGAGACCTACCCGCACGTAGCAGGCAGAATCTCCAGGGACCCGCAGAACCACCGCCTCTCCTTCCTGCTCAACAACGCCGGCATTCGCCTCGTCGAGGCCGAGATCCCCACGCGCATGAACGACGACACCCTGTTCGAGGACACAGCCTTCCACAAGAACCTCTACCCTCCCGTCACCCCGGACACCCAGGAGCTGCTCCAGGTCCAGCTCAGCCGCTACGCCTGCGGCGGCCTCGTCATCGGCATCAACTTCTGCCACCCAGTCGCCGACGGCCAGTCCATGGGCCAGTTCCTACAGGCCTGCGCCAGCGCCACGCGCGGCGCGGGCCCCGGCCCCGCGCCCTTCCTCGACCGCAACGCCCTCTTCGTCCCCAACGACCCCCCGCAGGTCAAGTTCGACCACCTGGAGGTGCACTCCAGCGGGCGCTCCGCGCTGCCGATGGCCTCCTCCGGAGTCGAGAACCTGGTCATCCAGTTCCCCGGGGAGTTCATCGCGCAGCTCAAGGAGCGGGTCAGCTTCCGCGCCACCACGTTCGAGGTCCTCCTCGCCCACCTCTGGCGCAGGGCCGTGGAAGTCCGGGGCCTCCCCGACGACGAGATCACCCGGGTGCGGGTGGCGGTCAACGGGAGGACGAGGATGAGGCCGGTGGTGCCTCCCGAGTACTTCGGCAACGTGGTCCTCTGGGCCCTCCCGAAGACCACCGCCGGCGAGCTGACGCGCGAGGGGCTCTCGGGTGCGGTCGGCCACATACGCAAGGCGGTGAAGCGCATGGACGACGAGTACTACCGCTCCGCGATCGACTTCGGAGCGCTGCTGGAGAAGGAAGGGAGGGAGGAGGAGACCCTGCTGCCGGACGAGGAGGACTGGGGGCACCAACTGTATCCCGACCTCGAGGTCGACAGCTGGCTCGGGTTCAGGTTCAACGAGGCGGACTTCGGGCGGGGCCCTCCGTGCGCGGTCGTGCCGCCGAATCTTCCGATCGAGGGGGTCATGGCTTTCATCTCCTCGGCCAAGGGGAAAGGAGGGGTCGACGCGTTCCTCACCGTCAGGAAGGAGCACGTTGATGATTTCAGGAGGATATGCAAGACCCTCGACTGAGCTACGTACAGAGATGCATGCATGTAGTAGTATTGTTTTTTTTTTTTTTTTAGAAAATGGAATCATTTCATTAAATCAACACAGGAGTACAATAAGACTTATCAAGATTGATAAGTTCAGTGATACAAGATGGAGTATCATATAAAAGCTGAATACAGATACAGCAGTAGAAAATAAAGTGTCTATAGCTAAGGCATGTGCTACAGAATTTGCTTGTCTTGCAATGAAATTGAAGGAGATATTTAACTCAGAATGAAGAAGGGATCTTCCTTGATCAATGGTTTGTTTGGCTCGCCATAGGGAGATCATTTCTGGATGATTGATAGAGTCTATTAGGACGTTACAGTCGCCTTCAATAGTTACATTGCAAATATTTCTGGTATTGATTATCTTCATGGCCAGGTTCATCCCCAGTGCTTCTGCTTCTAGTGGAGTACCTCCAAATTGATGTTGCGTTGCTGCACAAACGAAATTGCCTGCATCATCCCTTAGAATAGCTGCAGATCCCATTTTGCCATCTTGGTAACCTCCATCAAAATTGATCTTCCATTGCTTCATTTGTGGAGGGATCCATCGATGAGTCGTGTTGTAAGGAGCTGGGAGAATGTTGAGGTTATCACCTATCTTATTAGCAGCTTCAAATTTATCTGTGTCGGGGAAGTTGATCTCCTTTGAAAAATTGCATCATTACGAGCCTTCCAGATTGTCCACATCAAGTATAAGCAAGGAAGAATTGTAGAGTTATCTCCACTTGAAAGAATACTCTTCATGAAGGTAGCGATGGTTGTATGTTGGTGCAAGTGATTATTGATGCCTCGAATTCCTTCCCAAGCTGGTCCTGAAACAGAACAGTGAAATAAAATGTGATTAAGGGTTTCAGTTTGCACCTGGCATAGCGTGCAAATGGGATTTATTGTTTGAATCCTCCTATGAAGATTGGCTTCAGTTGGTAGAGAATTATGAAGAGATCTCCATGCAAACATCGGTATACGAGGACATATATTGTTAATCTTCCAGAGCTTCTTCCAATCAGTGAAGTCAGATTGAGCATTGGCAGTTAGAGGCCCATTAGCTTGTTCATGAATAACACGATATACTGATTTAGTTTTCAGTTCTCCATTAGGAGTATGAATCCAAATCAATGAGTCCACTGATGATGTAGCAGACAGGGGAATAAGAGTTATTGCATAGGCTTCTTGTGAGGGAAAAGGATATATAGCAGATTCAATTTCCAACTGAATGAGCGCTGATCAATAAGATCACTGACTGTTGTAACAGTACGATGAGCATTAGAAAATCCTGATACTCTGAATCGAGGCAATGTTGGAACCCAAGGATCATCCCAAATATTGATACCTGTTCCATTTCCAACTAACCAAAGTACATTATTGTTGAGAATTCCTTTGCTTAAGGGAATACCATGCCAGATAGCAGAAGTTGAATGTGGCACATTCACTGACCAGAAATTGTTGCTCTTGAGATATTTGTGTTTCAGTAATGTAACCCAGGGAGCATCGTCATTTTTCAGGAATCTCCAAGCCAATTTAGTAATCATGGCACAATTACTTAAACAAGGATCTCGAATACCCAAACCTCCACAAAATTTTGGTCTAGTGAATGAAGACCAAGCAGTGAAATGAATTTTCCTTTGTTGTTCAGCACCTCCCCACCAAAAATCACACTGTTGCTTGGAGAGATTTTTCAAAACTTTTTTAGGGAGTAGGTATGATGAAAATTGATATATAGGAAGAGTGGATTTGATCAATGTAGTTCTGCCAACATGGGAAAGACATCTTCCTTTCCAACCAAGGAGTTTTGATTGACTCTTTGAAACAATGGAATTAAAAGTAAAAACTCTACTTTTAGATAGTAGAAGGTGATGCCCCAGGTATTTGTCAGAGGTATTCATTAATGAAACCCCTAAAAGATTCAAGTACATTTGGCGCATATAAGGATCTAATCTTTGAGAAAAAAAGATTGATGATTTCTCAAAATTGACTTTTTGTCCCGACCATAACTCATAAGTTTGTAGAATAATCTTGACCTGGAAGAAATTGTCAATAGAACAGTAGCCAAATAGAAGAAGATCATCAGCAAATGATAGATGCAAGTATTTCTCTGGGTTTGAATTAAGTTTGATACTGTCATAAAGATCATTTCTCTCCATAATGAGAGTAAGTTTAGAAAGAACTTCTCCACACAAAATGAATATATAGGGTGATAAGGGACACCCTTGGCGAATACCTCTACTAGGCTTGAATTTTGATGAAGGAGTGCCATTGATTAAAATAGCAAAAGAAGCTGCGGATAGACATTGCATAATGAGATCATGGGAGCAGTATCGGATTCCAAAAGCCTTGAGAACTTGGCTAATAATACCCTAACTAAGCCTATCATAGGCTTTGGCCATATCAATTTTGAGAGAAAATCCACTTTTGGTAGAAGGAAATTTTGTTATAGAATGGAAAAGGTCTTGAGCCATGACTATGTTATCTCCAATATAGCGACCAGGTATGAAAGCATTCTGGTAGGGACAAATGAGTTTGTTGAGATGAGGTCGAATTCTGTTGGCTAGGATTTTGGTAATGCATTTATAAACCACATTACACAATGAGATTGGACGGAAATGAGAAGGAGATGTTGGGTTTGGGATTTTTGGTATTAATGCAATGAAAGTATGATTGATGGCAGGAGGCATTATTCTAGATTTAAAGAAATCTTGAATAAGAGAGGTTACCTGTTGGCCGACTGTATCCCAACATGTTTGATAAAAGATAGCGGGGAATCCATCAGGCCCTGGTGATTTATAGGGTTGCATATGCTTCATTGTCATTCGGATTTCTTTTTCATTAGGAATACTGCTTATGAGCTCATTCTCCACGGAATTGATATGATTAAATTCAGCCAAAATATGTGCAGGTACTGGATTGGTATCAGTAGACTGAAATATTGATTTGAAATGTGAAACAAGTAAATGAGAAATAGCCTCCTGATTGCAAACTTGTTCACCATCTTCTTTGTAGAGACAAGAGATTGAATTCTTATGCTTTCTATGCACTACATCATATGAAAAAACTTTGTATTTTTGTTACCTTCCTTCAACCAAGAAACACAAGATCTTTGTTTCCAATAGAGTTCTTGTTGTAGAAGTAATTTGTTTAATGACATTTGAATCTCTTTTTCCCTTCGAAGCACGTCATCAGAAATAGAAAGGTTTTGAATATGAAGCAGTTGTTGTTCATGAGATTTAATGTCATCCTGGATGAATGAGAGACGCCTCCTGCCCCAACCTCGTAATGTTTGCAGTAACTGTTGAAGTTTAAAAGAGAGGTTTGAATAGTTTCTGCAGGAAAACCAAGTGTTAGAAACTTTATCTTTGAACTCAGGATCATGAATCCAAGCAGCTTCGAATCTATGGGGATATATTACTTTCTTCTTGAGCAAATTGAGGGATTGTAGAATAGGGTTATGGTCACTATTAAGACAAGGAAGATGTAGAACCCCTGCTTTTGGATGAATACTACGCCAGTTTGGATCAACCATAGCCCTATCCAATCTTTCTGCAATATTGAAATCAGCAGACCTTTTGTTGGTCCATGTAAAAGCAGGTCCACTATAACCCATATCCATAGCAGCATAATTATTGAACCACCTGATGAAATGTTTATGATGCTGAAAATTGAATTTGTTTCCACCTCGTTTCTCTTTGTCATTGAGAATGGAATTGCAATCCCCAATACAAGCCCAAGGTTCTACAAGATTTGTGATTTCAGATTCCATAGCTGTCCAAAAAGCTTCTCAATCAGAAACATTTGGGGGACCATATATGCAATATAAGTGCCATGCTGGGGAAGAGGATGTTTGTAAGAAATAAAGATGGATACAATTGGGGGACATAGAGATGACATTTAATTTAGTCATGTTGTTCCACATAACTAGGAGGCTCCTGCTCTGCCACAATAAGGTACTACAATACTCTGTTCAAAATAGAATAAGGGAGCTAATGACAAAGCTTGATCTGTCGAGCATCTAGTTTCTGAGATGAATGCAATGATAGGTTTAGTTGCCCGGAGAAATGAATTAAGTGTACGAATTATCGGATCATTTCTCAAACCCCGACAATTCCAGGAGAGGATCATGATATGTGCGGCTGTTGAAGGCCAGCCGCTGTCTTTTCTTTGTTAGATAATTTGAGGAATTTGTTGGAAGAGGTTATCTTGTCATCAAGGAGGAATCCTCAGTAAGATGGATGGATGATCTTTTGAAGGGGTAAGTAGGGAGGTTGGTAGATTTGTTGGGATGTTTAGGAAACAATGAAGAGTCCTTGATGACTCGTTTCCATGATTTTGTAGTAATTTGGTTTGAGGAGGAGGAGGCATGATACACAGTTTGTTGTGTTATTGAATGAATAAGAGAGGTGAATGAATCAGGACTGTGGTGAATATGAGATTGGAGATCAGCAGTATTAAAAGAGGGAATGGGGAGATGTATTGGTATTGAGCTAGAGATGGATGAAGTATCAGAGATGATGGTGGATGTAGAGGAATGTGGAGTAACAGCTTGTGGGTCGATGGTATTACTGATAGAAAATTTTGTAGTAAG
The DNA here is from genome assembly GCA_029216955.1 of Iris pallida. Lineage (NCBI taxonomy): Eukaryota > Viridiplantae > Streptophyta > Magnoliopsida > Asparagales > Iridaceae > Iris > Iris pallida. Next base: position 12,395,355 of record JANAVB010033015.1, on the reverse strand, counting down.
TGGGGAATGTGAGGGTGATGGTATGGAATAAGGTATGAATGAATGTTTAATAGGCAAAACAGAGGATGTTATCTGATTTGAATGAAAGGAGGTGACAGTTTGAGATAATAATGTTGGTTCTGGATATTGTCAGGGTATATTAGGAAGGATGGATTGAGTTGGAATGTTACTAGGAATGTGGCAGGTGGGTGTAGGATGCTGATTCACCAAAACAAGAGATGATTGATTTGTATCAGAAATAATAGGCACTTTTATAGGAATAGTGGAGGATGCAGTTGGTGGGGGAGTAACAGAATTTGTGGAAGGAGGAATAACTGTTTCCGGAAATGGTACTGTACTAACCGTCACCGACGACGATGCTGGAGTAACTTTGAAAATCCGGTGATGATCAGGCAATTGACTGTGAGTTGGTTGAACTGACATTGGAATTGAATCAAGCACCATATCATTGCAGTTCATTGGTGAGGTTGTAGAAATGGATGATGTTGGAGGCAAGGTTAGATGTTTGACAGAATCTTTCCCTGCAGATGTCTGCGAGTTAGTTCTGAATCTTTCTGCATGATTAACACATATAGAGAAATCCAACCTCTTATTCAGAAGATCCATAATATGAGATTTTTGCTCAATAGCCCATTCATCCCTAATCAATGACTTCAAATATTTGTGCTTCTTACATTTTGAGACCCCATGTCCCAGAATTCCACAAAACTGACAAAACTTTGTTAATCTTTCATACTTGAGATTCACAATACAGCAAGATATTTCCAATTTTCTGGACAGCGGGATAGAAATATCTATCGAGACCCTCACTCTAGCAAATAGACTCCAATTTATGGCTTCTTTCTGAGTTGGGGGTCAAAAATTTCCCAATCTTGCAGCAATGGAAGAGATGAAATCAATTGTGAGAAGATTGATAGGTAAACCATGAAATTGAATCCAGAAATCAGCAGGTGAGAAGGAGTAATCCTTGGGAAGTTTGTTAGGCAGGCATCTCTCCAATATCAACAGATGCTTGTTGATTTTCCAAGGACCATTGGCCAGTACAATTTCCAAATCCTCAGATTTCTCAAAACGAGCAGAAAAAGAGCCTTCAAAATATTCACTGATTTTGACAGGGCTGCTTACTTTCCATATTTTTTGGATGGTGTTTGAGATAATGTGTGAAGGAAGATTCTTGGTACTCAATAATTTGAAAAACAAGAAATTCCTCCATTCTGCTTGAGGATTGTGCTGGGAAGAAGTAGATGTAGATAAAGTATCTGAAGATGTCAATGATAAGGAAGAAGTCAGTTTTTCCAAGACTTCTTCATAAGAACAGGGCGTGGAAGACATTATGGATTTGGTGTAATGAAAGTTGAGGATTGTGTTTGTTTGTAAGAAGTGAAGGAGAATGGAAAAGGAGAGAGGGAGGGATGGAGAGGAAGGGATGATCTGATGAAGGAGATGAATGATTAGGAGGTAAACGGAAAATACAGAGAAAGAACTCTGCAGAGCGGAGAGATCGCCATGGGACGAAGCGGAGATAGGTCAGTAGTATTTTTAATGTTCCCCCATTGTCTGCCATTTAATTTTTCCAAACTTGTACCTTAATTAATTATAAGCCAGACCATGAATAAGTATTAATGTTCCCATTTCACTCAATAAAATCTTATGACATTAACATATCAATTAGATGTTCAGTTATTTAGCACATTTTAGGTGTCGAACCCAAGTGACCCTTGTGGTCAGCAAGCAAGGAGAGGCACAAAAGCTCTGGCTATGTGGCGGAAGATCAGTAGATCGAATCACAAGATCGTATTATTCCTTTTATTTATGGTAAAAATTGGGGGAGGAGTGGACCCAAAAGGCATAAAATACAATGGGCACTAAAAGTTCTGAACGTTACGCTCGTTCTTAATTAACCTTTCAGGTTGTAGGAGCGTGACATCTACTGCTGCTATAGACAAGGTTTTTATATTGCTGTTGTAAAATATGGATTTTGTATTGTTAAAGTTATGTATCATGTGGAGTTATGTTATTTTGTTATCATGTGAAATATAGCACGTGGTTATGATATATTGTGAAGTAGAGTGATGTGGTTTTAGAAAAATAGTAATATAGAAAGATTTGGGACCATAGAGTTGTCAAGATAGTATTCCTGGACTTGAAAGAATGATGCAAGTGATGGCTCAAGAAAATGTAGTAATGTGGAATAGACGCACATTTTGACACATGTTTTTATATTATGTATGATATCATTGTATTGACATGAGGTAAGGATGGTAAGTATTGGATAAGATCAACTTTGTTGCGTGATACTTATGCTTATGGATACATATATGCTATGCCATGTAACTGATCATATATACGACAAGATTAGAAAGGCCACATAATATTTTCTTGTACTCACCTAATCAACATGGTGGTTTTGGTTGAGTTGGCTAGATGCCACTTACTAGTACACGATAATATTCTGACCCCAACCCTAGGTGCGAATATTTGCTTGGACGTTCTAAAGTGTTGAAGCTCGAATTTGGTATCTTGAAGTTGTGCAACCGGAGATGTCTCTTTTTTGTTTATAAAGGACATAATGTATAGAACATTATTGATTGTATGAGTTTTATGAGTTGTAATCCTTGTGGCATGTTTCATTGTATTGAAAGAGAGAGTACTTGTAATCAAGTTGTTCCTTGGTTTTGAGCTGTTGTAATTCTGCTGCAATTATCAATAAAGAGCATCATTTTTGTATATCTTATTAGTATCGACTTTTCAGTTAATTTTTCTATTGCAATGACTTGTCTTTGAGATTGTTTTATCGATCATATATGATAATTGTCTGATACAAGTACAATTGTAAACACCCAGATTTATTATTTTATTATTATTTATGTGGCCTAAATAGTAAATTTTAGGTTTTCTATATATTTTTAAAACAAATATTTATTATTTATATATAGCCTTAGTCATGGTTAAGTTTTAAGATGGATGTTGACTAGAAATTATGGCATGGTTAGTGTTGACATGACTAACATATTAGCCAAGGTAGAGATGACCTAGCCATATTTATGTACCTTGTATGGTAATAAGTCAATTTATGGCTTAAACCATATTTTGGCTTAATTAATTAATTATTTTATATGTTTTTCACTTTCTATGAGACTCGATTGTACCAAACTAGTCCAACCTCTACTCGAACCAAATCCAAACCCATGTAGACATGTAGTGTGTCCAAGTAGCCCCTGTAGATAAATATATTATATATATTACAATTTCCAAAAATGTAGAGAACCTGGTGGTCAAATTCTCCGGAGAGTTCATCGCGCAGCTCAAGAAGCGGGTCAACTTCCGCACCAACAGGTTCGAGTTCCTTCTCGCCCACCTCTGGCACAGGGCAATACAAGTACGAGGCCTCCCAGACGATGAGATAACCCGGGTGCGAGTGGTTGTCAATGGGAGGGCGAGGATGAGGCTGGTGGTGCCTCCTGAGTACTTCAACAACATGGTCCTCAAACCCATGTAGACATGTAGTGTGTCCAAGTAGCCCATGCAGATAAATATATTTTATATACTTTTGTTTAGATTAATATGTTTTCATTTTTGAAAAACTTCTATTTATAGAAAGTGTCATATGTGTAATTACAATTGTCATTAGTCTATATTTGACCCAAAGTCAAACCAAATCCCAACTAGACTTGAAAAGCATCCAAGATATATATATATATATATATATATATATATATATATATATATATATATATATATATATATATATATATATATATATATATATATATATAAAATATATATATATATATATATATATATATATATATATATATATATATATATATATATATATATGTATTAAAAAATTGCTCCAAAACCAGTCGATTGGTTTTGTATTATAAAACCACCATGTGTTATGGGTTGGATTAAAATTTAGTGGTTAAGATTAAAATATGTAGACCCCACCACCTTTTTAGGTCATTTAATCTCAACCATGTAATTCTAATCCAACGCTATAACATAGATTGGTTCTATAATACAAAAACAGCCGGTTGGTTCTAGAGCACTCCTCTCTCTCTCTCTCTCTCTATATATATATATATATATATATATATATATATATATAATTCAGATTTTTTTATATTATTTAGATTTTTAGATTGATATTTAGGTACCAATATAGTGGTCTCTATATATATAATTGTCTATTAAATTCCTAACCAACTAGTTAACCACCTTTCCTAATTTACCCCAAACCCTAACTACCTATGGCCGGCCCCACATGAAAAAATCCTTCTTTTTCTGCCAAGTATCGGCCCACCTTGTCGCAGGCCATGCATGTAACGCCCCACTCCGCACGGAGCATTACCCTGAGACGTTGACTCAAAGAGTCGTGTTGGCCGAATGAAATGTATCGATGCGAATCGATACAAGAGTTAAGTTGTTCCGAGCAATGCATCAAACTAAGTCAATGCGAAGAGTTGCATTGTTCCAAAGAAATGCATCAAGTTGAATCGATACGAAGCGCTGCATTACCCCGAAGGATAAGTGCGTTGAGTCGGCTCGAAGATTTTAAGAAATCGAATCGACCCGAGGTGCAAGGCCGAATCGATGAAAGTATTGATTTTAGTTGGTTTCATGTGCATGGTATCTATTTACGCTGAAATATTAGAGGTCGGCATTTTGTCTCATTCACAACGGGTCCGCAAAACCAAAATCACCGCCTCGCAACGGGCTGGGACTTGGGTACGGTAGGCCGAAATCGATCGAGTAGTTCAATGAAACAAGAAGTGCTCGAATGGCTAAGTCAGAAGATTTGACCGTGTGAAAAGGTTACAAAATTGAGCTGCATCGGCTTGGCAAACAACAAGGCGTATCGGCTTAAGGTGGAGGGACTTTGACTTCTCTTTCCTACTCCTTCATGCATAAGTAAAATATATCATTGTATGCTAAGTTAACCTATCGAGACCACGGGCGTGGCTCGAATGAGAGAAACATAGTGTGTGTCGAACACTAGATAGAACAATTGAAATGAATCTTACATCAAATATACGAGCCGCTATGGAACATTGAATATCACAAAGGCGAGCGCCTCGGTGCGCAAGCCATAAGAACATGGGATAATTATATCGACAAGTGCATCAGTGCACGAGTCATTACATGCTCCCGGGCATGAGTTAGTATGCTAGAACATTATAAGACTATATCGGTACGAGTGCCTCAGTGCACGAGCTATAGAACATTGAATGCCCTACCGAGACGTGCCTCAGTTACACGAGTCGAAGGGAAGGAACATAAGTCTAACGCATTGAACACTAAGACGTAGAATATGGAAATACTGAATCGAGGCGTGCATCGAATGCACGACGAAAGGAATAGAGAATAACTATATCAAAGCATGCTCGAGACTTACAAATGATGGCTTCGTTTGCGAAGGGAACAGTTGTGGCACGAATGTGGCAGAACTGTCCAATGTGGCATGGTGCCTTCAAAATGTTTATGGCCTTTGGGGCGTTCGTTGATGAATATTGAGTTGGGGCATTGTGCCAATTGAAATAGAGATAGGCGAATTTGCTTGGTTGTATGAAAGATAAGATGTGTTGCATGGTCAAATAGACTTAAAGATATATTGTCCGTGCATGAGTGTTTTCTTCCCTCGAACGTGGTTTGTCAGGGTGCTGGGACCGTTCGGCCTAGGAGGGACTGCGGGGTAAAGTTGTATTTTGGTGCACTTCATGTAGACGGTTAGCGACCTGCTATTGAATGTGATAAGCCACTTACCAAGTATTTTGAGGGTCATCTGATTGTTTGGATTAGCAATCGCACAGAGTGATCATCGTTTTTCATATTCGATTTGAGAAATATAAGTCCATTCTAGCCCGAAAAGCTAATGACCTTCATATAGATAAGGAACGATGGGTCGAAAGTGCAAGGTATGCATATATCCTGCACAGATAGATCTTGGGTCAAAAGTGCAAGGTACACATATATCCTACACACATAGATCCTACATAGAGAGCACTTATAACATGATAGGGAAAGATGGTAGGCGTATTCACCTTACGTCGATGCAAGGACGAGTGCGTCAACGTTGGTAAGAAGTCACGAAACAACACGAAATTGCTATTGGTTGCCTGCTTGTTTATACGTATTGATGTAACGTGCTTGCCATGAAAATATGCTTTACAGTCTTTAAATATGCCATGAACTGATCCTAAGGAGAACATAGAAAGAGAACTAAATTTTATGCTTGCATGAATAAATATGTTACTAAACGTCAGTTTGTTAAGTGGGTCTTTGATCAGTACAGCGAGGACGAAAGTACTAATCCCCTACTAGTTTTCTAGCAGGTTCAGGGAATGGTCTGTTTGCGGTAGAGCTTCGCTTGATTATATTGAGGCATGGAATGTCGTAGCATTTGAAGCGTACGATCGTATTGACGCTCGGTCTTGCAACATGATTGATGCGGTCGAGATATAGAAGACATGATGTATGAAACGGTAAAAATTTTTGTGGGCAAGGGAGAACTTGAGTGTTGTATCCAATCTGGAAAATTCCTTTGGGCTATTGAAAGCCTTTGTAACCTTAGTTTATTTATCAATAAAGAGAATTGTTTCATATACTCTGTTTGCCTCCGTTACTAATATCAAATTAAAGATAACAATTTGAGAAGTTGTCATCTTGCCTTGTACGAGTACAACTCGAGACTCGTACGACATCACGCCCCAGCGAGGATAATGATTCAGATAAAATCGATGCAAGGATGAGCGATTTTCCGGGTCGGGGCGTGACAAATTGGTATCAGAGCTCTAGGCTCAATTTACTCAGGACGCTTTCTTTGTTTCAATTCCAAAGCGTTGCCTACCACTGATTGAATCACTCTTGACTCTTCTCGATGTCACATTGGATGTTCCATACAATAAGTCTGATACAAAGTCGGATATTGTTGCCGCAAGTACTTCAAACTTACATAATGTTGCGAAGAAAGTCGTGAAACGTTTCATTGCATTGAATGCAACAAGCCGTGAAATTTTAGTTGCTGCAAGTGCAACAAATTTTGAAATGCGATTTGAGATGTTGTTGTTGCAATGTAACATGTTCAATAAGAAATAAAACGATGCATGAAGTACAATGGGTTGTAAATATTGGTTGTACCCAATACGAAAACTTAAATAATATATTACAGGAAGTGCAATGAGTTGATTGTGGACATGCGTTACAATAAAAGTGATAAGTCAATATCGAATGTGTTGAACGGATTTGAGCATTGACTTTGAATGTCGGGAATAAATTGTTGCATGAGGTGCAACATATGTCGAAAATAAATTGTTGTACGAGGTGCAATAAATGTCAAAAATAAGTCGTTACACGATGTGTAATGTGTGTCGGAAGTAAATTGTTGCACTTGGTGCAACGCATGTCAAAGTAATCTCTGCACGGAGTGCAACGAATATTGGAAATAAATCGTTGCATGCTGTATAATGGGTGGAACTGAAATCATAAATCGATAGAAATAAATCGTTTGGCAGCGCACCGAACTTGAACTTGTATTGGCAAATGTATACACATTAGCTGAATTGTGTCAGATTTTGATTTATCAAATTTACGTTTGTGATCAAACACGATCACTGCAGAAATCGTGAGTCGGAAGAGATTGTTGGTTCATATCGAGTATGATACGAGAGAAATAACTTGATTTTTGAGTGGTATATAATACCACCTATGCAATGAATGACTCGATTCTGAGTGGTGTATGCAATACCACTTGTGCGATGGATTCCATGGACGCGATGCGAGATTTGTAGAAGTTTTGACCGCAACGATCGGGGGAGTACCGAGACTCCATTAGAAAATTTATATGATGATGTGTTGATGCAAGTGTTCTCCAAAAATCGGTTGGGACGATAAGGCGGGACTCATATCAATGAATGATACGTTAGACGGAAATTATAAGTCGGTCGGACGACCGAGACTAACAAAAGATTGCCATGAGGCAATGATTGGATCGATCCGATAGGAAAGTTGAAGTTATAAACGAGTCGCACGACTTACAATCTCGACAAAAATGTTAGAATACGCAAATGGTAATCGAATCGCATGACTTATGATCTCTATAGCAATGTTAGCCGATGCAAAGTGAAATCGAATCGCATGACTTGCGATCTCGATAGAAATATTGGGCGAGGCGAATTATAATCGGATCGCACGATGTGCGTCTTCGGTGAAGAGCTGGTTGATACAGGTAAATAGTGCCTAAGAGATAGTTGGTTACGTTACGGTGAAACACATTTGAGTATGACTGAAACACGCAAAAACTTAGAGGGCGTGACCGTATAACTCAAGGGTTTGATGTTGGATAATCGGTAACTCGATTACGCGATCAAAGTATAACGGGATGCGATAAAAACGGAAAATGAGTTGATACGTATGGAAAAGTTTGTAGTGAGCTTGGATGTATGCAATACGAACTAAAGTCGACGTTGATGCGGATTTAGAGTTGACCCTCGTGTTATCGAAATTGATATGACCTATCGAAATCGATACACAAGAAAATGTAAGCATGATGTGAGAACACAAAATAGAGCAAGCCTACGATATCGAGATTTTGGAATAGTAATACGGAAGTGTCGAACTGGTTGATCGTAAACTTTATGATTGATCAGGGCGAGACCGTAAAGTTATGGACGATTGTTTCGTTGCGTATAGCATCTCGGGTGTCAACCGTGGGTAGATAGACTCAAACTCAATACGAGTAGATGTTTCGTGAATTTCGAAATCATCAACGGTAGTGCATGACTTTGTTCGGAGGATAGTTGCGCATCAATTGTGCCGATAGGAATAGTTTTGTCCGAAATTGTGTAGTCGCAAAGAAATCGTCGGAACGAGATTTGGCTCCGAAATAAGATATAACATGGTTCTTAGTAATTTTTCTTCGTTAATGATCCACAATTATCGAGCGTAGCTTCGGGACAACTGACCCTAGAAGATTTGACCGCGAAATCAAATTGAATATTGCAGACTGTAAGATGACCCATGCGATATCGTATATAAAATTGCATCGATAACAAATATAATGTAGTGCATGTTGATAATAAGTCTAGGCAATTTTGAGAATTGTGCCATGCACGAGCGCGAGTGGTAAGAGAATGACTTACGAGTTATGTGTTAGATTTGGATTCACCTTGTAATTGAGCTTGCGCGAATTAAATTTGTATTCAATGTTGTGAGACGGATAAGTTGAGAATTTGGCTAGTAAATTTATGCTCATTAGGAAATCGGACGTAAGATGCATCATAGAGACTTTGAGTCAAAGCGATTATTGCCTTGAGCACCGTCGTCTCGAAGCAAACTTTTGTGTCAGATAGATTGTAGCCTTTGTACAATGTCAATTTTAAGTGGCGTCGGAAGAATTTAAGCATGGTGTCTAGGAAAGTAACCTAGCGGACGTAGTCCTGAATGTGCATTTGTAAGTCAACAAAGAAATCAAATCGAGATAAGTTGCATACCCAGACTTCCGAAATAGTTGGACAGCGATTTCGAACGCAAGGCATTGCGGAGGAGCGTTGCGATCGGATGCACGACGGCTCGACGCGACGTATAGAGTTGATGGTCCATATGAAACATACGAACAAGAAATGCAATTTTGAATCGCGTCGCGTGCAGTGGCTTTATTGAATGAATCACGTATGTATCGAATATGTATACGATAAATTTTTTAGAACAGTTGCTAACGAGAAGTCCGTTAGGGAGTATGAGATGGCAAGCATAGGATTGAAATTACCTGTCAGCTTTGTTCCAATTCTCTACCACTGGGCTGGGCTAAACTACAGATAATTTTTGGACGCCTTGAATAGGTGTACGATCCAAATCGAGTTGTATACAAAATTCAGATCGAGCTGCAGGAAACACTTTGAAATGTTAATGAAAAGCTTGCAAGATAGTATGAAAATTGAACAACATTGGTGGGACGAGATCGTAAAACGATCTATAAAACACTTAGTTGGAGTATTAGTTTTGGTTCGAGGACAAACCTTGTTTTGAGTGGTATATTCTGTAATGCTCCGCTCAACACGGAGCATTACACTGAGACGTTGACTCAAAGAGTCGCATTCACCGAATGAAATATATCGATGCGAATCGATACGAGATTTATGTTGTTCCGAGTAGTGCATCGAACTAAGTCGATGCAATGAGTTGCATTGTCCCAAAGAAATGCATCGAGTTGAATTGATGCGAAGTGCTGCATTGCCCCGAAGGATAAGTGCGTTGAGTCGGCTCGAAGATTTTAAGAAATTGAATCGACCCGAGGCGCAAGGCCGAATCGATGCAAGTATTGAGTTTAGTTGGTTTCATGTGCAGGCTATCCATTTACGCTAAAATATTAGAGGTCAGTATTTTACCTCATTAGCAACGGGTCCGCAAAATCCAAACCACCGCCTCGCAATGGGCTGGAACTTGGGCACGGTAGGCCGAAATCGATCAAGTAGTTCAATGAAACAAGAAGCGCTCGAATAGATAAGTCAGAAGATTTGGTCGTGCGACAAAGTTATGGAATCGAGCCACATCGGCTCGGCAAACAACAAGGCATATCGGTTTAAGGTGGAGGGACTTTGACTTCTCTTTCCTACTCCTTCATGCCTAAGTAAAATATATCATGTATGCTAAGTTAACCTATTAAGACCACGGGCGTGGCTCGAAGGAGAGAAACATCGTGGATGTCAAACACTATATAGAACAATTGTAATGAATCGTATATCAAATATACGAGTCGCTATGGAACATTGAATATCACAAAGGCGAGCGTCTCGGTGCGCAAGCCATAAGAACATGGGATAACTGTATCGATAAGTGCCTCAGCACACGAGTCATTACGTGTCCCCACGCACGAGTTAGTATGCTAGAACATTGTAAGACTATATCGGTACGAGTGCCTCAGTGCACGAGCTATAGAACATTGAATACCCTATCGAGGCGTGCCTCAGTTGCACGAGTCGAAGGAAAGGAACATAAGTCTAACGTATTAAATACTAAGGCGTAGAATACGGAAATACTGAATCGAGGCGTGCATCGAATGCACGACAGAAGGAATAGAGAATAACTATATTAAAGCGTGCTCGAGACTTACAATTGATGGCTTCATTTACGAAGGGAACAGTTGTGCACGAATGTGGTAGAACTGTTCAATGTGGCATGGTACCTTCAAAATGTTTATGGCCTTTGGGACGTTCGTTGATGAACGTTGAGTTGGGGCATTGTGCCAATTTAAATAGAGATAGGCGAATTTGCTTGGTTGTATGAAAGATAAGATGCGTTGCATGGTCAAATAGACTTAAAGATATGTTTTCCCGTACATGGGTGTTTCTTTCCTCGAACGTGGTTCGTCAGGGTGTTGGGACCGTTCGGCCTATGAGGGACTGCGGAGTGAAGTTGTTATTGTTGGTGCACTTCATTAGACGGTTAGCGACCTACTATTGAATGTGATAAGCCACTTACCAGGTATTTCAAGGGTCCTCTGATTGTTTGGGTTAGGAACTGCACATAGTGATCATCATCTTACATATTCGATTTGAGAAATATAAGTCCATTCTAGCCCGAAAAGCTAGTGACCTTCACATAGATAAGGAATGATGGGTCGAAAGTAGAAGGTACGCACATATCCTGCACAGATAGATCCTGGGTCGAACGTGCAAGGTACACATATATCCTGCACACATAGATCCTGCATAGAGAGCACTTATAACATGATAGGGAAAGATGGTAGGCGTATTCACCTTGCGTCGGTGCAAGGGCGAGTGCGTCGATGTTGGTAAGAAGTCACGAAACAACACGAGATTTCTATTGGTTGCCTGCTTTTTTATACATATTGAAGTAACGTGCTTGCCATGATAACATGCTTTACATTCTTTGAATATGCCATAAAATGATCCTAAGGAGAACATAGAAAGAGAACTAAATTGTATGCTTGTATGAATCAATACATTACTAAATGTCGATTTGTTAAGTGGGTCTTTGATCAATATAGCGAGGACGAAAGTACTAATCCCCCACTAGTTTACTAGAAGGTTCAAGGAATGGTCTGTTCGCGGCGGAGCTTCGCTTGATCGCGCTGAGGCATGGAATGCCGTAGCGTTTGAAGCATGCGATCGCATTGACGCTCGGTCTTGCAACATGATTGATGCGGCCGAGATGTAGAAGACATGATGTATGGAACAATGATAACCTTAGTGGACAAGAGAGAACTTGAGTATTGTAGCCAATCTGGCAATTTCCTTTGGGTTATTGAAAGCCTTTGTAATCTCAGTTCATTTATCAACAAAGAGAATTATTTCGTATACTCTGTTTGCCTCCGTTACTAATATCAAATCAAAGATAACCATTTGAGAACTTGTCATCTTGTCTTGTATGAGTGCAACTCCAGACTCGTACGGTATCATGTCCCAGCAAGGACGATAATTCGGATAAAATCGATGCGAGGACGAGCAATTTTTCGGGTCGGGGCGTGACAATGCATGCATGGTAAACCCCTCTTATTTATGTAAACTCATCACAAAGGAGCCTCTATATATCAATTTTTCACCAAAATCCTAACCCTAATCCTAGCAGTCTATATATTACTACCTCCTTTGGTCGAACCTTCCTATCCATTCCTCTCCAAATTTTTGGCCACCCCTGCTTCCCAACACCATCCACCACACCTCCATCATCAACAACCTTCTCCTCCATCCCAAAATTCTTCCTTTCCATCCTCCTTTCATCCAATCTCCACCAAAACTTCATAAAAACTCCATCTTTGTGATCAAATCCATCCAAGCAACATTGCCATCACCTTCAAACCTTCAAGAAGGGGATAACAAGCCAAGCAAAGCAAGAAAGTTGAGTTCTTGGATAAGGCGTACTGGCAACACATCTTGTGAATATTCTCGGTAAAAATTCATAACTTTTTTTTATCTCGAATCTCCATGATCTTAATTCTATAAAATCTGGAACTAATGTCTTAAATTTCATGTTTTTTTATCTTTTATTACATATCATCCATATAGGTTATAGGTTGAATTGTTGAAACATCGGTTTACAGTAGGACTAATTAAAGCTTTTTTGGTGTGAATTTTTGAATAATTGTTTGAATTTATTAAAAATGAATTTAATGGTATATTATTAATGTAAAATAATTATTTTAAAATTATTTTCATGATTTTATTATTCCAAATCTGAACCATAAAAAATAGGCCAACATACTAGATTTTCGACAAAATTGATGACATAAAATGACTCATAAATATGGGTTGATTTGGTAAGTAAATATAGAATTATTTTCTGAGATATAATCAGAATTAAATATATTTTCATATATTATTTCGTAGACATATGTTATAATAATAGTTTTGTAATGTTCCGGACAAGTTTCGGGTTAGACTAGTTGACATAGAGTCGATATAACCATAAATTTTTCTTAAAATTCCAAATTTGGAATTAAGAGGTTAAATTCAATATAAATTATGTTTAGATTATAATTTCATGATTTATGTGATTTATATGGTTGTCCTTTATTTTGGGCCTTGAATTTCGGAAGTCAAAACTATATGGAACTAGGTCTAAAAATTCTATAAGCATGTAGAGTGCTCGTTTAGGAAATCCATGTGTTCTATGTTTCGTTAGAAGGCTAAAATAATTCTTTAATTATGTGTGAACATTGATAGGTTTCGATATTGCAAAGTCAGCTGGGACTTTGACGAGAGGCAAGTACACCTTGTCGAACTGTATATTATATTCGTGCATTTCCTATATAGCTATTTCCTTTTAGTCATACTGTTATTTATGTTCATGTCATTATTATTTTATTATTATATGTGAACGTAGATGATTTGTATCTTTTTATTGTTGCTTGTTTATTCTGCCATGTCCTTGTCCTTGTCCGGTCTTATGCCAGGTTCCCTTGACATGTTTGACCTAGATTTGACTTAGACTTGACATGACTCATAGTTCTAGACGAGAATTTTGTTATAGGCGTTGACTATACTTGAATACTCTTTACTGTGAGCTCCTACCAAGCTGCGATAGGGACTTACTATAGGTTGTTAGCCTGACCGAGCTGCGATCTATAGGGACGTTAGCTCCCATCAAGTTGTAATTTATTCTAATTTACTCGTAGTCACGTTTACTAGCACGATTCTCGACGTCATGTCATTTTTTTCATGATTTATTTCTTCCACGGTGTATTCTTCAGTCTTTATTTTTTGTACCATTTATTGTCTTTTCATGCATGTTATTACTGTCGAAGTAGGCTTATATATTATGTGTCTTGTCATGTCCTCTGAGGACCTGGTGATCTCTCCAAGTTTTGCTGAGCTACTATTATAGATAGATGGATGGTTGGTTACGATCGCATCTACGTAATTCAGATATTGTTATTGATATTACTTTACCATTCCCTCGTGTTTTTTTTTCTTATCATGATATTTTTTGCATGTTAGCCTTGTGTTAGACTCATGTTATTCCTTCGAGTCTATTCGGACAAGTGTAGCATGAGGTGTACACCATGATATACATTGCTCATTCTTTTATCATATATCATTGTGGATTAAGACTAGAATATTATTGAGTTATATAGATAGTTGGTCATTATTTTACATGTTATATGTATTCGAGCTGTGTTAGAGTGCACTTAATACGTAGCTGGCCTGTTTTCGTATGCTGGTCCTACGTATTTTTGGACTGGAACGTTACAACAATTTAGGCTGCACGACACCACACCCACTGGGGACTTTCGGTACTGCGGGATCAGGGCATAACACAACTTGTCCAACTACAACTTGAGCCAAATTTGTGAAAAAAGATAAAGACCACACAAAAGGATGACATATTCATGTAGAAGATGTGAGTTGATTTCGGCAAGGAAGAAAACCGACTTTAGGGAGAATAAAGATGGAATATTGTGGGTATAGGGGAGACTCTGTCTTCAGAAGGATGAGGAGTTCAGAAAAAAAAAATATTGATGGACGCACATTATGTGAGATATTCCTTACATCCGGGGAGAACAAAGATATATAAAGATCCGCGCACAAACTTTTGATGGCACTGTATGAAGAATGATGTAGCTCTCTTTGTGTCACAATGTATGGCTTGTCAAAGAGTAAAAATAGAGGACCAAAGAACTGACAAGGAGATGGAAGGTCTCGTCATTCCATAGTGAAAGTGGCGTCACATTAAGATAGGTTTCATAATGGGCTTGTCGAAGATGCAGGAAGGAAATTATGCGATCTGGATTATTGTTGATCGATTGATCAAATCGGCTCATTTTATCGCGATTAATGTTTCATGTAGCATTGATCGGTTAGCTCAGATTTACATTACGAGATTGTTCGACTACATGGAGTTCCATCTTCAACAGTTTTAGACTGGAAGGAGACTTGCTGTCACGGACGTAGTGTTTTTGCTAGTACTTTGGCCCGTGTGGCGCACTGTCTTTTTCTTTAAAGACCCGTGCAAGCCTTCCCAACCCGACTTAGCTAGATCGCTAAGGAAATTAGAATAGTGGAGCAAAGAGGAGACTCGTAAGATTTCTTTATTGAATGGTAAATGCTTACAAGTTTAGGTGGTGAGGAACAAATAAAAGCCTCCCCCTTTTATAAGTGCTCAGAGAGCTTTACATGGAAAGCCCTGGAAGGAATATTCCAAGGACTATTCATTTATACCATAACTGGAACGACATGTTCTAGGTTTATTCTCTAGCAACAGAAAAGGAAACTTTACGGGCCATCCAGAAGCTTCTTGGGCCTCCTAGAACGATATTGGGCCTTCCGGAGAGATCTACTATCTTCTGGAGCCTTTCGCCATCTTCTTGAATATTCTGAAAGCTTTCTGCATAACCTTGGTCCGTGAAAAGGTTATGCAAATGGGACTCGGGCGGGGTGCAATATTTAGGACGTTACATTCTCCTCCACCTAAGGCGTCGACGCCCTCGTCAACCATGCTCGCTGAGAAACGCCTGGATATCGGCTTCGAACTGATGCAGAGCATCAGCACATTCCCAGCTAGACTCGCCGTAAGGCATGCCCTTCCATTAGATGAGGTACTCCACATACGGGGACACACGTCGCTGTCGAATGGTCCTCTTGTCCAATACGACTTCCACTTCCTTGTCGAAGGAAGTCATCATGGTCGTCGTGGGTTGCTTCGAAACTCCTCGCTGGGGATCCTCTAAGTCTTCATGGTACGGCTTCAGGCAACTAGCATGGAAGACTGGATGAATCTTCAGCTTGGCAGGGAGTTCAAGCTTGTAGGCCACCTTGCCTACCTTTTTGAGCACGGGAAAGGGTCCTTCGTACTTCCGAATCAGTCCCTTGCGCACTTTTCGGAACACCTTGAACTGTTGCGGTTGTAGCTTCACCAGCACCATGTCCCCCTCCTTGTACTCAACTGGCCTTCGCCTCGCGTCGGTCCACTTCTTCATCTTCCTCGCGGCCTTCTCCAGAAATGCCTTGGCAATGTCCGCCTTTGCCTTGAACTCTGAAGTGAACAGGTTGGCCGTGGGGCTTCTACTCGAGGACCCCGCACTCACCGTGTGTGGGACAAACGGTTGGTGATCCATCACCAACTCGAATGGGCTGCTGTTCGACGACTCGTACTGTTGAAGAGGGTAGCAGAATGAGCGACGTTGAGGTGATGCACCCAATCCCTCTGGTTGACACTAACAAAGTGTCGCAAGTACTCCTCGAGTAGCGAATTAACCCGTTCGGTCTGTCCGTCCGTCTCCAGGTGGAAGCTGGTCGAGAAGTGTAAATCCATCCTGAGAATTTTGAACACCTCCGTCCAGAACTTTCCCGTGAAGCGGGGTTCTCGGTCGCTGACAATGTTGACCGGGATGCCCCAAAACTTCACCACATGGCTGACGAACAGTCGCACGGCCTCCTCTGCTGTGCAGTCTATTGAAGCAGCAATGAAGGTCACGTAATTTGAGAACCGGTCTACCACCACGAGAATGGATCCAAACCGCCCCCACTTTCGACAGGACGAAGATGAAGTCCATCGATATGCTCTCCCACGGCTGACTCGGCACGGAAAGAGGCTCCAGCCGACCTCCGAGCTTCTGATGGTCCACCTTGTCTTGCTGGCACACAAGACAAGTACGAACATAGTCCTCCACATCCTCGCGCATACGAGGCCAGTAGTATGCGGCCTCCAGCAACGCCAAGGTTCGTTTCTGCCCTGGTATCCGGCCCACTTCGTGTCATGACACTCCTTGAGCAGCTGTCTTCGCAAGCCACTCTACCTAGGCACGACCACCCTGTCCCCCTTGGTGTAGAGAAGTCCGTCTTTCAGCCAGAACCTTCTCGTTTTGCCCTCCCTGGCAAGCTTCACTAGGGCCTGTGTTAGTGGGTCCTCCATGATACCAACTCGAACACGGTCCAGAATGTCCCCTTTGAGCAAGCAAACAGATGCGAGCTCGGCCTTCCTGCTAAGCGCATCGTCCACCTGATTTTTCTTGTCGGGTTTGTACTGCAACTCTATATCAAATTCGGCTAAGAAATCTTGCCATCACGCCTGCTTCGGAGATAGCTTCTTCTGGGACTGGAAGTAGCTCGTGTCAACATTGTCCGTCATGACCACGAACTTGGCGCCGAGAAGGTAGTGCCGCCATGTCCTTAAGCTATGCATGACCGCGGTCATCTGCTTCTCTTGCACCGTGTAGCGCCGCTCGGTATCATTCAACTAGCGGCTCTCAAACGCGATGGGGTGCCCTTCCTGCACCAACACCCTGCCGATGGCGAAGTCGGACGCGTCCGTGTGCACTTCGAACACCTTAGAGTAGTCCGATAGAGATAAGACCGGCTCCTCCATCACAGCCCGCTTCAGTGCCTCGAATGCCTCCTCGCATCGGGACGTCCAGCTCCACGCCCGATCCTTTCGCAGCAGATCGGTTAGAGGCGCTGCGATGGCGAAATATCCTCGGATGAACCGTCGATAGTAGTTCGCCAAGCCAAGGAACGATCGCAGCTCCGTTGGCCTGGTGGGAGCCCCCCACTCCCGAATGGACTGGATCTTCGTGCCATCCATCCATATCTTGCCATGCCCGATCCAGTGCCCCAAGAACGACACCTCTTGTTGTGCAAATGAGCACTTCTCCCATTTGACAAAGAGTTTGTTCTCCCTCAGCACTTGGAAGACGTTCTTCAAATGCTCGATGTGCTCCTCCATCGTGTTTGAGTACACGACGATGTCGTCGAGATAGACCACGACGAACCGATCTAGGTAGGGATGAAAGAGCTTGTTCAACAAAGTATAAAAAGTCGTAGGAGCATTTGTTAGACCAAAAGGCATAACTAAAAAATCATATGCGCTATACCTCGTGACGCACGCCGTCTTAGCCTCGTCGCCCTCCGTAAACCGGACTTGATAATACCCCGAACGAAGATCTAGTTTGGAGAAGTATCTTGTGCCTCTCAGTTGGTCGAACATGTCCGCCACCAACAGAATGGGATATTTGTTCTTGACGATTACCTTGTTTAGTACACGATAGTTGATACACAAACGAAGACTTCCGTCCTTCTTTTTCTGGAACAACATCGGTGCACCATACGGGGCCTTCCACGGTCTGATGATTTCCGCGTCCAACAGCTTCTTGAGTTGCTTCTTCAACTCGTCTAGCTCGGGCGGGGCCATGTGATATGGAACCGTGGCGGGCGGCTTCGTGCCCGGCTCCAACTCGATGGCGTGGTCTACCTCCCTCCGTGGAGGTAGCCTCTTTGGCAACTCCTTCGGCATGACGTCCCCGAACTCCACAAGGACGTCATCAATCTCATGCAGAAGATCCCCCGTAACCGGGTGCCTCCTCCGTCTTGAGCACCGCAAGGTAGGTCATCTCTCCGTGTCGTATCTCCTTCTTGAGTTGTAATACGGAGAGAGCCTTCCCCTTCGTAAGCTCGCCTCGTGTAGCTGTCACCATACACGGAGAGCTCTCCTCCATGATCCCGATGACTCCCAGATGCGGCATTGGGACCGCCTTTGCCGAAGTGAGAACGTCCATCCCGAGGATCATATTGAAGTCACCAGTGGTGCTGATGTGAGACTGCTGACACCCTTCCAGTCTTCCACTTGGATATTCACTCCTTTGGCCACCCTCTGCACGGGACGCGTCTCAGAGTTGACTGCCTTTATCATGCTTGAGTCTTTTTCCAGCACTAGACCCAAGCGTCGGACCTCCGCGTCCGAGATAAAGTTGTGGGTTGCCCCTGTGTCGACCATCGCCCTGGTGTTGTGGTCGTTGATCTTCACGTCCATGTACATCAGCTCTCGATTCGGGATCTTGGATACTACCGCTTTGCTCTTCAAAGTATTCACCATAAAAGTCGATCGTATTTTGATTGACCCAGGGTCTGCACTTAGCATTATGTTGAAAACTCTCCTAGACGCCTTGAAGATCCCAGTGCACAAACTTTCTACAAATATCACTACTATATTGGGTTCAATCAAGGAAGAAGTGAATCTTTGGGGAAGATACGCCTGAAACTTCAAATCGGCAATCTTCGTACAAAGTGACTTTCTACGTGATTGATAATCATGGTTCATACAATATGTTGCTGGGAAGACCTTTTCTCTACGAACATAACATTGTACCTTCTACTCTCTACCAATGTTTCAAATATGTGGATGGCAATGGAGAAGTACATAAAGAAGTTGCAGACTTAAATCCTTTCAAGGGGGTTGAAGCGTACTGCAATGATTCTCGCATGTATAAAAAGGAGTTCATGAAGATGGTATTGGCAATGGATACTGATGAAGAACAGAAAGGCGTGCCAAATGATACTCTGGTGATTCATGTCAAAGGACGTACTTTCTGTCCTTAGTCTTCCAAGACATTGACTATTTACCTTCCTTCTCACAAGAAACAGGCTCCTACTGTTAGTCAGGAACAAAGGGAGCTCACATCTTCTGAGCCACTTGTAATCGACCTTCATCGTAAAAAACTCTTCCTTTTTCTCGTTCTTCTTCTCCTCCTCTGGTTATCAATCTGACTAAGCCTTCTAAGGCTAAAGGTCCTGTTGTAAATGATGATGTAAAAATTAATAAAGCATCTCCTTTGCAGTATATTGATGTCTCTTATCATACTCAATGTTATTTGGATATGCTAGATAGCTTCAAACCACTAACAGTAGGAGTTGTACTATTTCTACGAAACGTGGTATCACTTGAATCAATACAAGAATCATTCTTCCTAGTACCGTCTCGAAAGAAAGGCAAAACTCCTATACTTTTTAGTAAAAGAAAATAACAAAAAATCATGCTTGACAGCAATACTAAGGATGATACATGAAGGCTACAATTACGTCGTTATAGTCCACAATCCAAGACAATCATCCGTAAAATGGGCTATGATTTCAAAACTGGTCTCAATAGCGGTAAAGGAAGGCGAACTCCCATTCGTATTTCTGTTCTAAAAGGAAAATCATAACAATACTACAACAAAACAAAGCAGGGATTAGGTTATATTTCACCAATTCTGACTCCAGAAGCTTTCGAATCCGATGAAGAAGAACGATCTAACTCTTCTGATTCTATCTCATAGGATTCTGACACCAGTATTGGGCATGTCCATCGGATGACAGTATCTTCTAACATAGTGTCTGCCGAGTTCTCAGAAGATGACGAGGATGATATTGAAGAAGCTCCTGAAGCAGATCCTTGGGCACAAAGGATGGACATTCAGTGGGAACTCCATTTTGAACAACGAGAACCACCTAATGAGGATCAACTAATCCAGATAGATTTGGGAGATAAAGATGTACCGCGACCAATCTTCATTAGCAAAAATCTCCCAGAGGATGATAAACAAGAACCGATTCACCTCATTCGTGAGTATATCGATGTCTTCGCCTGGAGCTATGAAGATATGCCAGGTTTAGATCCTCAAGTCGCAACTCATAAACTTAACATTTTGCCTAATGCTAAACCAGTCAAACAACAGCAACGATGATTCAAGCCTGAGATGATGGATACGATAGACGATGAAGTCAAAAAGCTTATCGCTTAAGGTTTTATCAGAGAAGAACAACATACTGACTGGGTAGCCAACGTTGTACCAGTTTTGAAGAAGATCGGGAAGGTTCGAGCGTGCATAGAATTTCGAGATCTCAATGATGCTATTCCTAAAGATGAATTCCCTCTCCCGATTACTGATGTCATCTTCGACAATACTTGTGGATTCGAACGAATCTCTTTCATGGATGGATTTTCTGGATACAATCAAATTCGGATGAATCCTGAAGATGAAAAAGAATACTTCATTCCGTACTCCCCGCAGAATATACTGCTATACAGTCATGCCTTTCGATCTTAAGAACGTAGGTGCAACTTACCAGCGAGCCATGAGTATTATCTTTCGAGATCATTTGCGAAAGACTGTCGAATGCTATGTTGACGATATTGCTATTAGAAGTCATCTAAAGGAAGATCATATCTAAGATCTGAGAACCATCTTCAATCTTATGCACCAGCATCAACATAAAATGAAGCCCACCAAGTCTTTCTTGGGAGTCTCTAGTAGCAAATTTCTCGGATTCGTCATTACCTCTAAAGGTATACACATTGATCCCGAGAAGATCAAAGCCATTCAAGAGATGCGTCCTCCACGCAACCTAAAAGAGCTACGAGGATTCCAGGATCGTCTTGCTTACATCAGGAGGTTTAATTCGAATTTGTCTGGACGTTGTAGACCGTTTACTCAGTTAATAAAGAAATGTGTATCTTTTATTTCGACAGAGGAATGTCAACGAGCATTTGATGACATAAAGCGGTATTTGATGAGTCCACCGGACCTAATGCCACCGATCTCAGGAATACCCTTCTTGATGTATGTTCGGGCGATGGACCATTCACTGGGAGCCTTATTGGCTCAGAAGAATAAAGAAGGTCATGAACAAGCCATCTACTACCTTAGTCGCATGATGATTGGAGCTGAACATCGTTATAGTCCGGTAGAGAAGGAATACTTAGCCTTAATGTTTGTCGTTCAAAAGACAAGGCATTACATCATCAGCCAAACCATTATTGTTATTTTCCGAGTCAATCCTCTTTGGGTCTTAATGAAGAAGCCCAGTACACTCAATTCTAGACTTGCTATATGGGCCATATTATTAGCACAATATGATATGGTGTATGTTCCACAAAAGTCTGTGAAAGGCCAAGCACTCGTTGATTTCTTAGCAGCTCATCCTGTCCCTGAAACATATAAACTCTATGATGAGATTCCATACGAGACATTGGAATCAAATATGATCTCAGAAGAATTTTTTACTTGGCATTTGTTCTTCGATGGAGCATCTAGAATTGGACCTGGAGGCACCCTTGTCGCTAGAGTAGGAATTGTTCTTGTTTCATCAGATGGATTAGCTATCCAGAGAGCTTATTCTTTAGATGAGCCTTGTTCTAACAATATGGCAGAATATAATGCTTTTCTCATTGGACTCCAGCTATCTAAACAATTGGATATTGAATATCTCGAAGTATATGGTGATTCTAAGCTGATTGTTAATCAGGTTAAAGGTACATATGAAGTTCGACATCAAGATCTGGTACTATACCACGAAGCGGCAATCAGAATAGCTTCCTCATTCAAAGGGTTCTTCATCGATCATGTACGTCGAGCATGTAATACTGAAGCTGATGCCTTAGCTAACCTAGTAGCACTCTTAGCAATTCCGGTCAAAAGACAACAAATGGTTTTTATCTCCAATAGAGAACTGTTTTGCATTGAAAACAACCATAATATTGAATTCATTAATTCAACTGAAGTCAATGTTATCATCGAAGACTAGAGAGCACCTTTCATCGACTTTGCAGTACATGATATAATGCATGAAGATCCTAAAGAAGCTACAAGTATTCGTCGGCGATTGCTTTGATTTTATTATAATCATACCACCAAAACTCTCTTTCGACGAGCTTTTGATGGATTACTCTTAAGATGTCTTGCTGGTAATAAAGCAAACCAGATATTACGCGAAGCTCATAATGGTGTTTGTGGAGCACATCAACCTGGTCCTAAATTACAGGATCGTATCCGACGTGTGGGCTACTACTGGCCCTCTATGGTATCGGATGCCATTGACTATGCAAGAAAATGTCGAGCATGTCAAATTCATGCAGATTTTATTCACCAACCATCATAATTTCTTCACCCGACTGCTGCCTCATGGCCCTTTGAAGCCTGGGGCACGGATGTAATTGGTCCTATCAATCCCCTTCATCTAAAGGACATCGGTTTATCTTGGCTATAACCGATTATTTCCCTAAATGGACTGAAGTCGTACCTTTAGCAGAAATGAAGACTAGCAGTGTCATCAACTTCATCAAACATCATGTGATATACAGATTTGGCGTACCTCGTCGGATCATCCATGATAATGGACCACAGTTCGTCAGTCAGAAGTTTACTCGGTTCTATGATGACAATTGAATCAATAACGTTGCTTCTACGGCCTATAATCCTGCAGCTAATGGGTTAGCAGAAGCATTCAACAATACTATCATCAAACTCCTCAAAAAGTTTGTCTCTACTAACAAACGTAATTGGATTGAGAAGCTTGGAGAATGTCCATGGGCTTATTGTACTACAGTCCGTAATCCCACAGGTTGTACACCTTTTTTCTCTGGTATATGGATGCGAGGCTGTCTTACCACTGGAAATTCAAATTCCATCCTTAAGAGTTTCCATTGCTAATGAACTTACCACAGAAAATAATGATCGTCTCCGGCTTCAAGAATTAGAGGCGCTCGATGAGAAAAAGGTTGTTTGCTCAACAATATATCGAATCGCAAAGTCAAAGTACGAATATTTTAGGAAGGCGAGCTAGTTCTTACAGTCATACGTCCTATAACTATGACCCACATGAGCAAAAGCAAATTTGAGGTAAAATGGGAAGGTCCATATGTTGTAAACAAGGTTTTCTCAAATGGAGCCTACCAATTAACAGATATGGATGGCAGAATTGCTATGATGCCTATCAATGGAAAATTTCTCAAGAAATATTATGTATAAAAGTAAAATATTTTTTTCATTCAGAGAAATGATGTAAATAAAACTCTTTTATTTAAAAGTAGAAAGAGTTACATAATATTAAGGACGGGGACGAGTACCCGATCCTTCATGATTAAATACATGATTTAACAGCAATTCAAATATTTTACTGTCCGAACACACCAGCAACTCGCAGACGGCTATTCTCACATCTTCTTTTCAGCAGTTTTTCCAGGCCCTATCAACTTGGCAATCAGGTCCTGTTTTGGTACATGAATAGTCGAGCCTTCACCCATTTCTTTCTGAGGAGGCACCGAAGACTCAGCATGAGGCGTCTCAGAAGTATTTTTGATCTTCGGAGTGAGTAAATCTTTGAAAGACATTCGGTACAGAGAGAAAAGAAGTTGACAATATCTATAGGAGTTTTGTTCTATTTATAGACAGAATAACTAGACAATCGGCTTCGAGAACCGATACAAGTTTTTCTCTTGAAAATAAGTCCAACCGTTCATTTATTGTTCATTTTCATCCTCGAAAACCGAGGTGACTGTTCATTCATTCAATTTCTCCTCTTCAAGAACCGAAGTGACTGTTCATTTCATTCGCTTTCTCTCCTCTTAGCATATATTGTCTTTTATTTACTTTATTATAAATAAAACTATAGATGATAAATTCTCACATCTGAAACAGAAAAAAGAATTCATGTCCTCCACACCTCTGAATTCCAATTATCTACGTCAGCAACTTATCACGTCCTTATTACCTCTGATGAAGTTGTCTATTGAAATAACAATATTTCAAACATTATATTCTGCCATGTCCACATTACCTCTGAGCAGATATAATAAATATCATTATTTTCTAATCAAGAAATATATCATGTCCAGTACCTCTGAATATATTTTCTATTCTATTACTTATATCTATAATAAGATATGCAACAAGTAATGAAACCATAGAAAAATTTCTCATTTCATTTTTATTAAAAAAAGATATATCATAATGAAAAAGACAACAAGTTTTGATCATTCTACTCTAAAGAGTAAGTGATAAGTTCTGTAATCTGCTTCTTCAAAGCTTGGACTCTTTCATTACAAGAATCTAGCACCCGTTGCCTGGTTTCAACCCTTCCTGACTCGGGATCGAATGGGTGCATAGCAGCAGTTTGACGTGCTAGTTCTTCGTTTTGAAGTTGGTCAAATTTATCCTTCTGGTGCTTTAAAGCATCTAATTGATTAACATCAGCTTGATGTAGTTGAGTTTCTTGTTCTATACCCTGCTGGATGGCTTTAAGCTCTTCCTAAAGCCGGACGATTTCAGCCTCCAGATTAGAACCTTTCTTTTCTTCATCTACAGCCTTAGCCTTATGACTTTCAACAGTAGAAGTTGCTTCAGCAATCTAGATGTCCAGTTCAGAAGATTGTCTAGTGAAAGCCAGTAAAAATGCTTCAAAATTGGCTTTACTAGTCTTTGCCTCTCGAGCCATAGCCTCATATTCTGCGTTTACTAGCTGCTCAGCATCTCCTCTTTTAAGCTCTTTATAAACTTTAATTGATCCCTCTAGCTTATCCAAGAGGTGTTCCAAAAAGGTGGTCTGAGCCTCATCTCCTTGACTGCGGATGCCTCCAATCAAAAATGAGGAAGGAGTTCTGATTGTACTAAATGGAACATCCTCTCTCTCCATTACTCGATGGACTACAGGCTCCAGAGATGTAAAAAAACTTTAGTAAATGAGGCCACCACAAACTTATTTGTTGCTACGGCACCTGGGGTGGCTACCATTTCTACCAGAGTCTTTACAGTTTTATCAGGTGGAGGCACTTCATCGTGTGTGCTGATGTGGGAAGAGCTCCCCTCTTATGCTACGGTTCCTGTGGGTCCTTCTGCAATGTACATATACTAGTTGTTAGATCAATATACGATGTTGAAAGAGCTAGAATAAATAAATCATTTTTTTGAAATTTACCTGGGCCAGACATTTTATGCGGAGTTTCAAAAGGTTTGGAAGCGTCCATCTGAAGTCTCGACATTGTGTCTGCAGACATAGTGGCTTGACTACTTCCAGCTCCTGATTCAGTCTGAAGTGGCAGAGTGATTGGAGTTTGATCTGCTAATACTACTACCACTCTAGAAGCCTCAGGTTTTTCAGAGATTCTAGGTTCATTGATCCTGGGATTAGCGTGTCCTTTATTGATAACCAGATTTTGTTCATCCTCAGGAGTTGATTGGCCTTCATTAGCTGGGAGTTGTTGAGGTGATGGCACATCCACAAAAATTTGTTTTTCTTTAGTGGTGTTATTCCAGTCATCACCAAAAGAATCAGCTCTATAATCACAATCGGCTAGGGCCTCAATCATCTCCTGATCCTCTTCAGAGTGAGTAGGATCTTGAGCCTTCGAAGAATCTTGCGGCAGCAAATCTTTTTTTGGAGTGATGGAAGTGGGGGAAGGAATCATTATCCCCGCCGCAGTAAGTACGTTGGCGGGAATACGTACCACCAAATTGTCTGATCTTTAAGCCTCTATAATAGTGGTAGAAGGTTGGACATTTGCTGAAATAGCCATTATAAATAAAGAAATCAGTTAAATATACACTTTTGAAAGAAAAATATATTGATATATATATATATATATCAAAATTCTAATATTACCTTCCTGAGGTGGCATATCTTGTCCCAGATAGCTGGTGGATTTCGTCGACGAGGAAGGGACAGGAGATAACAATTTTTTTCTGACTTCTTTGTGAGGTGATGCAGCCGATTCTTCAGCAGCTCCGGTGCAATCATCCTCCAGATTGATCAAGGTGGTAGATGTTCCTCCTTCTGTGACCCTTCCTTGTTTCTGAATTGAAGAAGGAGTGGCTTCCTTCTCTCCGGAGGAAGTACTGAGGAGCATCTGTTTAAATTGAGAACGAGTTGTTCTCATGGTCGTCGGTTCATTTATAACCAATGATGTCCTTTTCCTCTTCTCCAAAGCCCTTGGTAAAGCAGGTCTATTATCCAATTGAGGAGGGGTTGTCGTCTCCTTAGCTTTTCTTTTTCTCAACCCCTTGGCAAAGGATTTCTCTTTCCGTACTTTTAGAGATATGTCAAGAGGATCTTTTACTTCATCTGGATAGTTCTTTAAGATGGAAGCTTCCAGTGGTGGATCTGCAGGATCTCTGTCCTCTACATCCCGAAGAGTTTGTGCAGTATGCTCTCCTAATTTTGATCTCTTCTCACTTGCAAAGCTATGTGCGAGATAGAAGCTTTCCGTAAAAGTATTGGCCGAAGCATAGAAATTTGCGTATGTATATAACATATGCGGGCCTTGCTGAAGATTGAAGGGCATGGAAAATATAGCTTTCGTACCCCGAGCATTGTAATATCTCCAAGCTCTAGCTCCATCTATCAGAAAGCCTTTGGCCTGCAGACAAGTGGTGGCGTTACCCACATGAAGTTGATCATAGCCAAACTGCCGTACAAATTGACTTGGCAGATACAGCTCCAAATAGCAGTCTTTCTCAAAACGGTAGACCAAGTCAGATGGACGGATCATTTGCAGCCACAAAAAGATGGGTGGACTTAAGCAGAGTGCTTCTGCATTCAGATCCATCAATTGTGGGGGGATGGTCTCATATCCATGAGGAGGCAGAACACATTGAAAGCTTCATCCCGATCCGCGATCCAATGCAAATCTGTATTCCGAGAGGGCAGTGTAATTCTAACGAGCGCTGGAGTAATGTCTGATAAAATCTCTACTGACACTTCCCATATCAGGGTTCATCAAATATGGATGGTGAAGCAATAGCCGTCCAAATAAATAAGTGTAAGGCATCTCAGTGCGAGAAAAATCTTGCCTCGCCGCTTTATCATTAAGCATAGTCTGCACAAAAGAATGCAATCCTACGTTCAAACGATAAGTCGTTGCCGATAAGAGATCCATCTTATATCCAAAAATAAGACGTATTGCAGCAAACAGAATGCCTCGATGGAACCTGTCAACTGCACTGGCTCCTGGGACTATGAAGTGCCGCAGCCATAAAGAGAGAAAACCCGCTAGTTGGGCCTCTTTTGACATGGGTCTGTAACCATGTCTGAGATAACTCTGGAGGGTGTCACCAGCCTTAAACGGGTGCAAGTCTTCATCCAGTCTGATATCTCCATGCTTATATTTCTCCATCAAATACTGTATGTCACTTTGACTGAAGGGTTCCAAGAAACGAGGAGCACAGGCTTGACTCTCAAGTGGCTTGTCTTCCCATGCATGACCCAAGAAGTGGTATGGCATCCAATTAGTGCTATAACAAGTACCTGCAGTAGCACTTTTGTAGAAGAGGGGGCAGATCTTGTAGTGACACAGCAGTTCTTGGAAGACAACGATCATCTGAGGATTCTCGTCTGCCATAGCATCCAACTCTTCATTTGTGGGCACATACTCTTCGTATGGATTATCGTCCATCGGAAGATGAGAGAGATATCTCATTTCATGGAGTGCAAACCTCATTTCTCCATGGTGGGTCATGAAAGTTCCAGTACTTTTATTATATCTTTCTACTAAAGCCAGAATATATGAGCGTTCTGGCGAATGCCGTAGACGGTAGTCCAGATGGCATTATAAAGGTCTAGATCGAGGAGTATGACCTTGAACTGATCCAAAATCCAGATAGTTAAGCTACTCCAATGTTTCATATCTGGGTTAACCAGACCTGTCATATGCATTCTATGATCTGGATACCTTCCTTCAGCCTTTGCGAATGCATTTACAAATATGGGTACTCTGACTGGAAGGAGCAGAGAGGAATCCTCGGGAGGAATGCAGCCTGGTCTCAAGCCTCTCAAATGAGAGCTGTATTTCTCAGAAGTACTATAAAAAATGTCCTTGTGATGCGGACCCAATTTATAACAGATTCTTCCAACTCTTGCTTGTTGGATTGGAGTCAAATCCTATGACATTCTTCGGGGATAGCTCGCAAATTCATATTGAGATAAAGCCATAGACCTCGATATTTCTGTGAGGTATATGATTTTATCTCCAGATTTATATACTCTCTCATATTTTCTTGTCTTAGGCTAAAACGTTTTCTTGATGGCATCCCCAAATAAGAAGGCGGGTTTCTTGTGGACCACACTATCAAGACTTTCCAGAGGTTCTCCGTTCATTAAGCTCAGCATGGTATTATTCTCTTGGGCCTCAAAAATGGTCTTTCGTGCCTCAGGACCATCATACTAAGGAAATATACATGAGATAAATTTTCTTTATATTCTGGGACATTGAATGCAGAAGCAAATCTCTCAGCATTAGGTCTTCCCTAAGATCAACTGCAAAGAAATACATAAGCAAAAGTTAAAAACAACAAGATTGTGCAACTTTATGATGAGCAATAAATAGGTTGCGCAACATCCTGGGTTGCATAAACAATTACATTGTGCAACATCTTGGGTTGCGTAAACTATCAATTTGCACAACATCCTGGGTTGCACAAACAATCAAGTTGTACATCCTCAGTTGCGCAACATTCTGAGTTGTGCAAAAACCTGGATTGCGCGACATACTGTGTTGTATGAAACTTAAGTTGTGCAACATCCCATATTTTGCTGCATACTGGATTGCGCCACAATTTGGTTGCGCAATATTCTTGATTGCGCAAACAACTGAGTTGCACAAAAGCATGCGCAACACGGTTCGTAAAAACGAACAGTGCTCAAATAAAGCAACCGCACCCTAAGAAAGGGTGGCACAGAGTTTGTGATGTGCCAAACATTCTAAGAAGAGGGGCGCAAGCCAATTAAAGATCAAATTCAGCTTCCATGTCAAAATTGTTCGTTCTCGGTCACCTTCCAGAGCTGGGTTAGCCGTCTCTCGTCGTGAAGAGAGCGGCGCATACTGTGGCGTATGGGTCGACGGAGCACAAGTCAAAGGTTCGACGATGTTCTTCCCTTTGTCGGCGACAGTCTTCCTTAGGGCCATTTCGTCGAGGAGATAGTCGAAAAGAAGATTGCAAGAGCTCAAAGAATTCTCTCAGAAGATTAAAGTAAAAGTTGTGAGCCCTTGACCCAAAATCCCCATTTTTATGTTATTATATTTTGCTTAATTTTTAATTAATGCCTAGATATATTTGAAGAATGCATGTATATATGTAATATATATAATGTTAAGTCCTAGAAATAAAAAGGGAAACAAAAAGGGGGGTTTGCAAATATCTAAATTATAGGGACTGGATTGCAAAATCCACAAGTTTAAATCCTAAAAATCTAAACGGCCACTAAGAATTCAAATTCCTTCGAGTAGCTGGATTCGAATCCTGCTCTCGATAGGGATTTGAAATTCAATCTTATCTTTTTGATCCATCTGAACCCTAGTATAAATACAAGGGATCATCAATGCCCTCTGTTTTTCGAACCCTAATTTTCTGCCACGAGCCCTCCCCTGCTCTGCGTCGAGGAAATACTTGAAGAGTTGAAGCAATCAAACCTTCGACAGGTAACTTTCACCCACCATGGCTTTGATTCATTAGAACTAATCTACTCTTAACCTTGCAAGTGCCTGTTATTAACTAATATAGGATGGGATGGGTAGGTGTTCGACTTAATGTCGAATAAGGACTTATGGGGTGTACTCGTGTATCGAGCATAGAGTGTTAATGATACATCCTATCCTGGTTCAGGGTGTTAACTATCACAGAAGTATCAAACTTCATATCGGCTAACACCTGATACATCAGTCCCATGTCCTGTTTTAGGTTGCCATGAGGTTTCATACCATATGAACATTGATACCTTAATTTTATACCAATAGACATTGATAGAAACATGGGGTATCAACAGGAACAACCTTGACCCTTGATGTATACTTGGTGTATACTTGCTTGGCATCAAGGTCAGTCTTGCCTGGCATCAAGTATACTTGCCTAGAATCAGGGACAGTCTTGCATGGCATCATGGTGTATACTTGGTATCATATTTTGGTACTTGATGTCACCCTTGACCTTGGTAGCATATATGATACTTGATACCATGTTCAACATCTAGTATCATACCGATACCTTAAATAATCAAATGTAATATCCTTGTACCTGATAGATAACTAGTGCCATCTCGACCTTAGCATCAGAGCTAGGTCTGGGCCTTATTCCCTGATGGCTACAGGCTAGGGGCAGCATGGTTTTTTTAGGATAACAGCTACTGGATTTTGTCTCCCATAGGTAAATAGGATATCCTGTGAACTAGTGGTCAGGGCACACATACATTAAATTGCATTAGTATTAAGTTTTGTATATCACATACTAATTGCTCAAGGATGTCAGTACTAAGGGGTAACTGTACAGAGTAAAACCCAAGGAAACAGGATACATCAAGTCCTCATCCCTCATAAACCTTCCATGAATTTATTCTTTTGTGTTCAACTGATGAACTCAATCTGAATCCAATATCATCCTTGACCAGACTACATTACCATGTACTGCCCCTTCGCATCTGACCCTTACCTATATAAACCATCTACCTGGGTTCATATAGGTTAAGTCCCCTACTTTCCTTAGATGTCCTCATTCCTTGAGTTAGTCCATATATAGGTTCAATCCTTCACATACATCCATTGTCTATGTTAATATGTTCTTTGGTTCAGTTATTCCTTATTTTGTTTGGTTATACCATCTATACCTGTATGTACAGATCTGCCCACATGCTATGTGTCCACTAAATCCAGGTTCAGTCCTATTTTAGTTCACTTTAGACTTACATCCATTATCTACCGAATAGGTATATATCATTGTAGATGGTTATGTATGTATCAGTTGAAGTTGAGGGTTAGGCAAGTGAGTGTGTGTCTAATGAGTGAGATAGTGAAGAGTATTCAGAAATCATGGCCAGTATATGTGTGATATAGGATTTTTGTAAGGGTGTGAAGTCTAGGAAGCGTGAGATGGAGAGACTTGTGTGTTTTGCCTATAAGGATAGGGGTGTTAGTCTAAGAGAGAGGAGAGATTCTTCCTAATGCTGCAGGTAGGTAAAAAGGGGAGTGTAAGCTATGTACATATCCTTGTGTTGCAAACCTTGTACTATATATTAGCAATGATCATTTTGTTCTATCCTCCAAATGTAGACCAGACCCCCTAAACCATGTTTCCTTGTTCTGCACTTCCACCTGGTGCAGGCAAGCCCATGTGCAGACCAAGATATGCCCAGACCATGTTAAGTTCCAGTAGCAATCTTAGTGCAGTCAAGAATGAGTGCACAGATCATGTTTTCCCTTGACTTTTGTCTTTGTTATCCTTTCAGTTCTGTCCTATCCCTTTTAGTATAAGTTTAATATTCAAATTATGCTATAGGCCTATTGACAGTATGTGTGTGTGAAGAAATCTTGATACCTAGCTTTAGAGGGAATATATTTATAGGTGATATGAGGATCATTAAATGTTTCAGTTAGAGTAAAGGTTCTGATGCTTGAATCCCTTGTTGAAACATTAGTGTTCAGTCCTTGATTTTTAGTCATCAAAAATACATATGCATGTGCCACTGTAGGGGAACAACAGTATAACAAGGAGGTAATACAGCGTGTACCCATGCACCCATGTGTGTCTAAGTAGGGATGTATGTGTGACAAATAGGAACTGATGCTTGCATAGTGCATGAAGGTATTTAGGCTCGGGCCAATTAAGTTGGAGTGGTAGAATTAGGAGGGTGGGTAGGCACCCTACAACCTGCATATAAGATAGGAGTACTATTGTGCAAAGAGTAATAGATGTGGTTGTGTTGTAGACATAGGTGAAGGAAGGTGAGCTCCTGTCTTGGTCTTACACAGGCCATATGCAGACTTAGGAAACACATGGAGGTATTCAATGAGCAGTGGCTAGTATATAATGTAGAAGTAAAATATCGGTTGTCTATTTAAGGATGTAGCATCTAGGTTTTATGTGGGTACATGGTCTGGATTCCACTACAACTGGGTGTGTTCACTGTACAATACCTAGTTCATAGAAGTAAAGAGTAGGTTGGTATCTAGGCAAGGCAGCAAGGGGGATGATTGCATTAGTAGGGTGCCTTAGCTAAATCAGTATAGGATTCCATAGAGAATGTAGGCAGCAGGTTATACAAGCAGCACACTTGGGGCCACAGGAGTGTAGGTATCAGGCAATAGGAAGGAGCCAAAGGGTTGGTGTAGGAGAGTGCTTCCAGTATGGTGTTGGGGTGTATGTATGTAGCAGAGGTTGAGAGATAAGGAAGAGTTAGAGTTGGGTATTGGTAGATTGCATTTCATAGATAAGAAATAATTTCAAGATAGTTACATGGGTATCGACATGATTTATAGTAGGATACCCATGATAGTATCTATATATTAGTAGATATTGGAGACCTAATTATCATAAACCCAAATGAGTTAGGAATTGACCTAGAAGCATAAAAATCTAGTGGACAGGTTATTTGTTTTCAAACCAATTATTGACAATTGTGAATTACCAGACAGGTTACTTGGATCTCGATATAGAGTCGGACCCGTATCCACAGCTCAGGACCTCAGGTAAGTGCATATACTGATTGTTACCATATCTGATAGTTCCATTTACATGTTACACATATATCTTGCTGTTTGTTGACACGATCGACACACGAATACTAGTTTCATGGAATTATAGTACAATTTGACTGTTATTTACGTATTTTCCCTACTATAATTAATTCTATGAGTACTAGCTGGGCGGAAAAATATCTTAGTAGACGTGTGAACTACCCATTCCATCCCCATGATGTCTATTCGTAAATAATAGCAGCTGCACACGACACGTGCAGGGTGCCGGATTTACTCCTTAGCTGTTCAGACGTCGAACATGATATTTCAACACACGTAGATAGTTTTATTCCAGTTATTTCATCTTGCTTTGCCACTTGCCATGTCATCATGATCTATATATTTGTTTTCTAGTAGATATTTCTCATTGATAGAGTCTTCATGTCTTTTTCCATTATACCATGATGCTAGTTACTTCCTAGTTTTATTTTCATATGTTACATGCATGTTTATGATTCTGTTGGAGCTCGGATAGTGGTCATATGTGTACTTGTTCCATTCCTGACTGGAAAACCCATATTTTAGGTGATGAGTTAGAGGAGTTCTGTACCACTTACTATGAGAAGACGGTGGACCCTGATCTGAGCATGCAGGAGGACTTGGATGCGGGGCTACCCTCCGCAGGAGAATTTTAGCTAGATATTATTCCATAGAGCATGAGTTGCTTACAGAAACTCTTTTATTTATTGTACTTCACTTTTGATTATGGATTATGAGAGTTGAGTAGTGGACATCCTTTTGGTACATTTTGGTTATCTTGAGATTATTTTATCTACCATATTTTGGTCTCTACACTTTGTGATCTCTTTTTTAGTTATTAGTTTGTTTCTCTCATCATGGTCATTGTACATATAATTTATTGTTATGGACTGATCTGCAAATTTGGTCTTTTATGGAAATGTATAAACTGTATGGTTGTATTTGACAAATTGTGGAGATGACTAGACAGCGTTCTACCGCCGATATTGCGGCGTAGGCTGGACGTACCCACGGCTCATGTCCAAATACTGGGTACGGTTCATGACAAAAGTAAAAAGATACAGTCGGTTAAACATGGGTTATTTATAGCCTAAAGACAGAATCCTAACAGTCACCCCTAGTTGCGCATAAAAATTGTAACAGATCGCAACAAACTACGCGAATAGGCGCAACTTGACTCAGTAATTGCCATGATTCAAAGTATTTCGAAGTTTTGTAATATTTTAAAATTCGAAAACTTTGAAGGGGGTATTTTAGAGCCTAAAAATCAAGTTGTGCCATGTTTTTACTACTCAGCAATCAATTTGCGCCCAAGAGATGGAGTTGCACCACTGTTGGGAAGCCCAGAGATTAAAGTGCGCCACTACTCACATTGCGCCACGTATCAGAGTGTGCCTAATCATGTTTCGCCAAAGTCTACGTGGCGCCTGATAATAATTGTCATTATTAACTGATAGCACTAACAACTGACAGCGTAATAAACGAAGAAAATTTCTTCGAATCCAGTAAAGCGTGGCGCTCGAGATGATTTGCTGTCATTTGATGACAGCTGTTCCGCGTCTCTGTATGTTGCACCTAGGCACAAGCTGATCAAATTCTCCTCACAGATCCAAATGCTGCTACGTGTCTATGAACTGAGTTGCGCATAGGCGCAACCTAATCAAGCGCAGTTTGACTCGTTGACTGAAAGTCGTGCAACCTGACAAAGTTGAAGTAACTAACATTCTAAAGCAGGATGATGTAGCGCACATGCCACTAATCTCTCAAAACGTGTCCACTACTCTGTACACGACCATGCGTACCTCAATCATATGATGCTACGCGTCTAAATATAGTTAGTACACGTTCATTAACTGAATAAAGTTGGCACAACTTGATGTTGGCGCAACCCAAAGTGGCGCAGTTTAACCTCGCGCACATCAGAATAACAGCTAAAACATTTATTTCCAGAAATCAATAAATAGAGTTTCTAAATCATTATGAAGGGATCAGAGATCAAGAGTTCTTGCAAAAGTGCTATTGCATTCTCCAGAGGTTTTAGTCTTCAAGTTCACATAGTCCAAGGGATAAAACGATCGTCTTCTGATCGGATTCCTATAGTTGTACTTCCCCAGAATCATTGTACTTTGTATGATTTTTTTTAAGTTTGGAATAAACTTTTATTTTTGCAAACAAGCATAGCGAGCCCCATTGTTTCCTTCTTGCCAGTAAGCCATCAGGTCGTCTACGGAGTAAAGGAGTCAACTGCATTACTCGATCTTTATTGCTACACTTTTCTAGAATAAAAAATTTTGTAATTTAATTTTATGTCTAGGATTTTTCTGTACTTTTGTCCATTTGTTATACAAAATGTTTGTTCAACTTCTGACCGATGGCAAACATGTCCTCGACCAGCTAGCGGTTGAGGCTTTGGTAAACGGATCTACTAGATTTTATAGCTCCAATCATCAACCATTACAATGACTCTAACCTTTATGTGATCATTCAGTGCTTTGTTCCTAAGCCGCATATTTTTCTTCTTACCATTGAAGATGTCATTTGATGCCATTACTACAGCCCCCAAGTTGTCATAGTAGATTGGAACTACCAGAATCTACTCACCAATAAGCGAAAGATCAAACATGAGCTCCCGAAGCCATTCTACTTCATCCACTGCAGCTGCCAGTGCATAGAATTCAGACTCTATTGAAGAATGAGAGAGTAGTGACTGCTTCTTCGACTTATATGATATAACAGCTCAACCATAAAGAAGATACATCCTCCGATGGACTTTTTTCTCTCTTCTTCTGAGCATCAGCTTTCATCACTGACACCTTCCACTATTAGATAATGTTGTAGTGCAGAGCATATTTTCAAGTACTCTTGAGATATCTTATGACTCTCTTCACATCTTTTCAGTGCTCAATACCTGGATTGCTCATGAACTGACTCAGCATTTCCATGGCGAAAGCTATGGCAGGCCTAGTTGCCCTTGTATTATATGTCAAACTCCCGATGACACTCGAATATCAACTTCCTAACACTGTTCCTTGGATTTGCTTCAGCTTTTTGTCATACCTGTACGGAGTATCAATCCAAGAAGATAATGTTATCCATAGCATGTGAGCATCTTCTTAATATAATAAGATTATGACATTGCAATCCCAGTTTCTTAGGATGATCTTTATCCATAGGATAATATAGGCATCCCCCGTGTCATTCATACTAAACTTGAATGGGTGGAATTTATTTGTCTCTTTGATAAATACTACATTCGTACTACATAGAGACAAACTATGACTCATCTTACATCAACAAACTTACTGTAAACACACTTATCCGTCTCACTATATCTGTTTGATCTAATATTTTATCAAAATTTTGTGCCACATTTTGGGGGCTTGCTTCAGACCGTACAGTGATCTCACCAACTTGTAAACTTTGTCATCAAGACCCTTGACGATAAATCCTTCTGGTTGTTGCATATAATTCTCTACAATTAGCTCTCCGTTCAGGAATATTATTTCAATACCATCTTATGTATCACCAACTTATGTATTGCACTTAGAGCAATCAACATCCTGATATTTTTTATCCGTGCAACTGGTCTTGAAGATCCATTTACATTCGATTGGTTTTGCTCCTTCTGGTAGATCGACCAACACCCAAGTGTTATTGGAGGTGATTAAACCGTACTTATCATCGACAACCTTCTTCCAGAAGACAACATATTTGGTCTTCATCGTCACATCATAGGTAAGCGGATCTGCTTCCACATGATATATGACAAAATTATCTCCAAAATCCTTCTGCCTCCTCACTCACTTAGTCGATGGCCCTGCGAGTTCTGGTCCAAACGTTGTCACTTTAACAACAACCTAGTCTTAGACTACATCTTTAATTAAAGTTCTAGCCTCCTATGCACCAACACTAATCTTCGGAATATCTGCAAAAAAATGTTCTTGTGCCTTGCAAATTTATCCTTAAATAATTCCACATTGTGAGATTTGATGAAGTGATTTGATTCAATGACAAGAAACCTCCGAACATCAGTCTTTTCAGCTAGTCTTTATAGTCCTCGTTTCTAGCTTCTGAATCTTCATATCCGGGAGCGTCATATGTAACGCTCCAGTACCAAAATACGTAGGACTAGGAACGTAGACATGCCAGCCGTATAGTATATATACGTAAGCTGTAAAATACAGTAACCAAGACACTAAATCTCATCCACAAAGATAAATAATGATATAAAAGCAACTTTGAAATTTTTATGTATACAATCGTTGGGCGGAGACAAATCACTACCAACTATGAAAAAAATACATAATAAAAGAAAGAGTTTGACGAGCGAAGCGAAGATGATCAAAGTGCAATCATCCTCGAAGAACTAGTGACGGCCATGGCCATGGCTAGAACACCTGCGAAAGACAAGAACGCACACCTGGTGAGATAACCAGGTCCTCAAGGGGACGTAACAAGATACAATGAACATGCCATATAAATACTGAATATAAGTATGCCACAATCAAAGAAAGTGACAAGACTCCAATAAGGTAACCTAACCGTATAAAGTGAACATGCAGTTGAGAAAAAACCTTTCGTCGCATGAGCCCTGACTGTAAATGGGATCTGGTATAGTCCCCACTTGGGCACCAGTGACCATAGCGCATGACGTTCAAAAACAACAGTGGCAAACCTGAGAGGCTCAACATACCCGTATCTCCAGCGGAGCTTCCGGGTTACAAGGAAGTACAATCGAAGCCCATACGACAAGAAAATGTTCTCCTCACCCAATGTACCTATCATGTCGTATCCACGACCAAGTAACACTACTAACCGTTAAGTCTTCTAATATACAACTAATGACAGTTAGACCTAACGCATGCGCACGGGTGATCAGCCAACACGCAAGGACCTCTACATGTCACTTATCTCACACATCCTCGTGGTACAACTGTGTCAAGGTATATGCGATACACTACAATTGGTAGTCCCTTAACTCTAGGGCCATATGCAGTCAAAGGATAATAACAAGGTACTACTATATCACTGAACATACAGTAAATCATGAACTGTAAAAACTGGAAATAAATGATCAGTGATATGTAATAAAATGCAAACTAAAAATAAACAAAATTCCGACCTTATAATCTCTTTAAAATGATCAGTAATTCTAGATTCTTCTTCTTTCATCATATCTAATATGGTTTTGATTCAAACTAAATTCCGACCTTATAATCTCTTTAAAATTTAAATTTAGTAAATCAATTACTCGGAGCAATCAAACTCTATCTTAGTCATGAAACTTCATATTCGTAATCATCATAAAAATTTTCCTTAGAATATCCAGAATTCCCACTTTTTAATATTGGGTAGCTTCGAGATCTACTACATTAACCTCCTACTTACTACCTCATAAATTTTTTTAATAATGGGTTTACCTTGAAGAACCGATTTGTCTCCTTCGAAAAATGATAGCACCTTTCTAAATTTCACCACAAAAATTTCACTTATGCATATTCAATCACATTAATTAATTTTACCACTATTCTCCTCAGTGAGTTTTCTAATCTAACCTCTACTAACCGAGGGATGCCATTGTCACAGTTCACCTTTACATAAGAGAATCATAACGGAACAAGGTTGCATAAACTACGGAGGAATCATATAATATAAGTGAAGCAATTCAATTGGAAGGGAGAAGGGTAAGGGTTGCAATATTGAAGAGCGAAAGATGTTATGTGTCTAAGTGAATCGAGATCAAATGAAAATAAATGACAAGGGTTAAGCAGTCAAGATAAACGTAAGTAAGCATTTAATAGATCGCGATCACATATTAGGTCGAAAAATTGAGTCGAGGTGGAGTCCATATCGGTACCATGGTAAGGGTTATGGTTGAGTCTTTATGGCCCGAAAGTCGTACCATAAAAATAGAGTACAAGGGGACGTGTTTTAGTGGAACATGATATACTTACATGAAGGTGGAGTCGTCTACGTCTTGCATGTGAAATTTGTTGGAAGAAAAAATCTATTGTTGTGCTCCAAATATCAAAGTCACGATAGGGAACACCAAATGATCAAAATAAAAGTGGGTTTTCATAAGGTACTAATTAATGCAACAAAAATAAAAGGTTAGGGCACGAATGAAGATAATTAATGGAATCTCGTAGATCGAGGTAAAAATAAGTTAGGGACACAGTTTCTAGAGAAAATAGTCTCAGAAAGGTATGGTCAAGGGAATGATTCTAATCATTTCTAAGTTTCAAGCAATTAGATGGTCACGAATAAAAGATCTAGATTTTGTGGAAAGGTCAAGCGGATCAAGATATGTTCATCGGTTTGGTCGATGACTAACTATACTTGTGTAAATGCAATATCATAATCATAGGTGGCATGGCAATCTGATGTAGAATACTTCTATCTCACTAGGGTGACCTTACTTGCTTCTTGGTCCTTACCAATATATGATCTAATCTAAAATTTCAAGTTCCTCGAAATTTTCTTGATAAATTCCCAAGATACTCCACCAAAATTTCCAATCATCGTAGGCTGTCAACTTAAATCACAATTTTAAATCTCTAGTCAATCTTGAAACAACCTTTGTATATCGCAAAATAAATATTTTTTTCCAAATCTTAACTCAACATTTAAATAAGTTTATCAACCGAAATTCATACTACAAAATGGTACATTTAAAATAACTCCCGAATTTAATTATATATCCTTCTAATGTGTATATCTAGCTTCCAATAAGTCAACTACTCTTCAAAAGTAATTCCTTCTTTTTTTTCTCCAAAATTTAAATATCCATAATCAAGGTTTTAAACTTGAAATCTAAATAACTTTATAAATCATAGATCATATGACGTAATTTAATCCAAAAATATTTTACCAAAATTTATCAATCATCCTCAAATTTTGGTCAATTGTAAATCATACTTCCACATTAAAAACTTATGATCCTTTTCACTCAAATTTTATCCCTCCCAAAAGATGTATAGCTATAACTCAACAATCATAAATGTTCAAAGACCTTCAAAATCAAAACGCAAAATCAAATCAATTTATTTTCTCGATCTAGCCATCCTCTTGTGTATACCATATTGTAATATCAAAATAAAATTCCATCTATCCTTTGAAGGTGGTAATATGCTGCTACCCAACTTGGAATTAACTACTCCTTAAGATCATATTTCTAGGAAAATAAATACTTTAAACTCGAATAGAACCTTAATGCATATTAATTGTCAATGTAACCTCTTCTAACCATGTGTTTAACCTATGGGCATATACTAGTGTAGTCATCTTATAAGCACGGAACTAAGAATTTACGGTAGGAGTCAAGCAAGATGTAAATCAAGGAGGTCGAACGATAGTTCGGAATTTGAAGTCAAGAAAGGATGTCAAGTAGGTGGATGAGATTCTAGACTCTAATCCTATATTGCAGGCCTGTTCGGTACAGTCATGTAACGAAACAGCAAACTAGACCTGCATGGGCCACTACAAAAACATGTAACGCCCCAGTCCCAAAATACGTAGGACTAGGAACGTAGACATGCCAGCCGTATAGTATATACGTAAGCTGTAAAATACAGTAACCAAACACTAAATCTCATCCACAAAGATAAATAATGATATAAAAGTAACTTTGAATTTGTCATGTATACAATCATTAGGCGGAGACAAATCCACTACTAACTATGAAACGAAATACATAATAAAAGAAAGAGTTTAGCGAGCGAAGCGAAGACGATCAAAGTGCAATCATCCTCGAAGAACTAGTGACGATCATGGCAACGGCTAGAACACCTGCGAAAGATAAGAACACACACACCTGGCGAGATAACCAGGTCCTCAGAGGGACGTAACAAGATACAATAAATATGTCATATAAATACTGAATATAAGTATGCCACAATCAAAGAAAGTGACAAGACTCCAATAAGGTAACCTAACTGTACTAAAGTGAACATGCAATTGAGAACAAACCTTTCGTCGTATGAGCCCTGCTATAAATGAGATCTGGTATAATCTCCACTTGGGTACCAGTGACCACAGCACATGATGTTCAAAAATGACAGTGACAAACCTGAGAGGCTCAACATACTCGTATCTCCAGCGGAGCTTCCAGGTTACAAGGGAAGTACAATCGAAGCCCATACGACAAGAAAATGTCCTTCCTACCCAATGTACCTATCATGTCGCATCCACGACAAGTAACACTACTAACCGTCAAGTCTTCTAACATACAACTAATGACAGTTAGACCTAACGCATGCGCACGGGTGATCAGCCAACACGCAAGGACCTCTACATGTCACTCATCTCACACATCCTCATGGTACAACTGTGTCAAGGTATATGCGATACACTATAATTGGTAGTCCCTTAACTCTAGAGCCATATGCAATCAAAGGATAATAACAAGGTACTGCTAATATCACTGAACAGGCAGTAAATCACGAACTATAAAAACTGGAAATAAATGATCATTGATATGTAATAAAATGCAAACTAAAAATAAATAGTATAATGGCAAGGTATCTTTCCTGGTGTGTCGCCTGATGTGGTGCGATACTCTGGCAAGCCATGAATGTCCAATAGCCATATTTGAGGTGTAGGGGAATTCGCGGGAAAATAGGAATATGGTCAGTCATGATCAGGATTGGCAGATAGTATAATTTTTGCAGAGAGAAGTATTTATACTAATTTTTAAAAAATACTTATAATACTTAAAAATATATTTTACTAGTAAAAATAATTTTTAGGAAAATACTTGTATAATAATGTGGAAATTACATCTTATTAGTCAAAATACTTTTAGGGTAGAAAAAATCTTAAGTGTAAAATATAATTTAGGTGGAAACTATTTTTCATAATTTAAAATATTTTTTAGATAATAATTGAAAATAGTACTAAATCATTTTGACCAAAACTTGTCAAATATATATACACCTAATCGAGAATAATATTTTAAAATTTGCCTGAAATTAGCTAGACAATATTTGTACTAATTAATAATAATATAATAATAATAATAATATAATAAAATAATGCAATAATCATATAATATAATATAATAAATAATAAAAAAATAATATAATAATAATAACAGTAATCATATAATACTAATAATAATAATGATAAAACCTATACTGCTAATCCCTTTTATTAATAATAATAATAATATTATTAGGGTTTAACAAGTAAACAAAAGAACAAACAATCAAAATAACAAGAAGATAAATAAATAAAAAATAACTAACTACTAAACTTTTGCAACATAAAGCTGTTGTCTACTCAAAGAAAGAGAAGTCTTCTTCTCTTAAAGACTTGGAAAAAAAACTAAACGGAGAGAGAGAGAGATAGATTCGAGAAAGTGGGTTTACCAGCGGATGGCGTCGTGGCCGACGGCGGACGGAGAGAGATGCTTGTCACGGTGGCGGACGGCCACGCGTTCTCCATCAGCGGCAGATGGGTGTGATCGGAGCCGTGGCTTGAGCGGGGCGCTCCGGGTGGTGGGAGTGGCGGAGTTGGGCGCGTCTACGCGGAGGCGGAGGAGCCGGGCTTGCGGTGGCGGCTCGACGGCGGAGGCACGGGGTGGCTCACCGGAGAAGAAGTGGAGAGGCGACGGATTTTGGCGATTGGGGGCAGTCTTGATGGCTTGGGCGCGGAGCGGCGTGGAAGGGGGATGCCTGCGGCGCTCGGCGGATGGCGAGGATCAACGGTGGAGAGGGATGTTGGAGACTCCAGACAAGGGGGCGATGCTGGTGGCGGTTCAGGCGCCGGAGCGGCGGCGGATCGGTATGGGTCTCTTTCCCTTTCTATCTCTCTGATGGTTTTGGTGGTTCCTATGGTGGTGTCGACGGTTGTGGTGTTTTCTGTGGTTCTATGGTGGCGATGTACAGGGGGTGGTGGTTGTGGTGGTGATGGTGACGGGGTGGTGGTGCTTGGTGGTCGGGGTGTTGGTGGAGTGGCGGTGGATGTTGCAGGCGGTGCGGTGGTGGCGTAGAGGTGATTTGGGGAGGACAGGGTGGTGGCGTAGGAGTCGCTGTGGCCGAAGACGGAGAGAAGTGGTGGCCGTATGGGCTGGAAGGGATGTCGACGTGTCCGGGGGTCGGGCACGGCAGAGAACATATTTGTATTTGTAAAGAATATAGTCGATGAGAATAAGGCACCGATCACGATGCACATACACTCTGAGTTGTGGTAAAAATTTATGGATGAGTACCTCTCCTTATAGGAGGTGGGAATTTCCAGTTGGATAGGAATTTGGAGAATTTAAATTCTCCCTAGATAATATCATATTATATTTAAATTCGCTTTAAACTTTAAATCGTTCAAATCCAAATTAAACATAAAACCTCCACTCATTTAATTCAAATTCTAATGAAATCTTTTCAAATTTAAATTAGCATAATTAATCAAATATTAAAATCAACAAAATCTAAATATCATTTTCATAATGACATAAATATAGAAATAATTAATTTCAAAATTACGATAATACTTAAATATTAAATCATAAAATAACTCTTATAAATAATAAATATTTTAAGTATCAACTTTCAAATTTTGCAAAATATTTGGAATTCTTTTCATATAAACAAAAAAAATTCAAATTACTACTTATTTTTAAACGACGAACAAAATAACTCTTTTATACAAAAGAAAATATTTATCATAAACTTATTTGAACATGTACTTTCCTATTAAAATAAATTTATAATAAAATATTTTTCTAAAATATGTACCTCGACACATATTCGCACTCGTCGAGAAATTACGAAACACAAATCTCGTACGCTACGTATTACAACAAGGCAAACTCGTATGCGACGTGCAGATACGAAGTACAAAATAAATATAACAATACAATTTAAAAAATCGTAATTAGAAATTTAGGGGGTTTACATCATATATGCCAAGCAATCCCATACTCGAATGACATTCAAGTTGGATCTGACCTTAAACTAGAGTCAATGAGAAGTAAAATCAGAAGTTGTAAACGACACTTTATTAAGAATAAAAGTTGGTGTATGCTCATATCTCTCTAGAAGTAGATTAGAATACCCACAGTCAACAACATGGAGTTCATCATCTTAGTTAACATTTTTTTATTTCATTTTACTACTCCATTGAATTGAGGAGAATACAGAGCAGTGGTCTCATTGACAATTGAATGTTATCTGCAGAACGATGCAAATATAAGAGACCGATACT
Source organism: Iris pallida (assembly GCA_029216955.1). Taxonomy (NCBI): domain Eukaryota; kingdom Viridiplantae; phylum Streptophyta; class Magnoliopsida; order Asparagales; family Iridaceae; genus Iris; species Iris pallida. The sequence goes on along the minus strand of JANAVB010033015.1, from coordinate 12,350,631 downwards.
CTATGCCTCGATCATCTTAATCTCTTAAGTTATTGTCTGGTCTATATCGCTCAACTTTAGCCTTGAAGTCCTTGAACTTCTTGAATGCTTCATCCTTTAATTTTAGGAGATGGACGAACATTTCCTTAGAGAATTCATCGATGAAACTAATAAAATACTTCATCCCGGCCTTTGTGGAGAATTGATTAAAGTTATAGATATCTATGTGCACTAATCTAGAAGATATGTGCTTCGATTCATCCATTTGAATGATTTTCTGGTGAACTTTGTTTGTGCATAGACTTCATACTTCTCTACCTTGCTATCACTATGTTTAGAGATAAACGCTAAATTAGACATCTTGTTAATTCTTTTATTTTGTTCACCACGTACTTCAGCTTATATTTTGTTCACCATCAGAACCTTCTCAGAACTAGGTTTGTATGTGGTGAACAACTCCCTCTTAGAGCAAATAGTATGATGCACCAGTGTCCACTAATCTATCAATATCAATACCACTTGAGTCAACCTGCATAATCATAGCAATCAAGTTAGCCTCACCTTGCTATTTCGATTCGGGCTTGGATCTGTAGTCCTTTATATAGTGGCATTTCTTGCCACAGTTGAAGCAAGCCACATCAGACTTGGGCTTTGTCATGAATGAAGCCGACATTACCTTTAGATGGTTGAAGTCCTTCTTTTTGTTGTTCGAAGCCTTCTGCATCATTTTGGAGTCTTTAACATACATCATTTTGGTCTTGGCCAACTTTTTGGACATGGTGTCCACTATATGTTGAGCTCTCAACTCGTCTTCAATATGAATCCAATATAGCAGGAGTTCTAGCTCTATCTCCATCTTCTTTCGGTACATGTCTATAATGAACTTGTTTTATCCCGGAGGGAGTTTGGAGACAAAACCCCCCACAATGAATTTGTCTTGTTGGAGCATGCCTTCATCCTCAAGTTTTTGTCTTAACCTGAGAAATTCTTTGACTTGAGGCAACATGGCCTTGTCATCATCAAATTACATCTTATAGAATTCGTCTATGATGTGAACTTTGTTTCTTCCCTTATTAAATTTTTAATGCCTCTATATCTAGTAGAATTTGTCGGATCTTGCTTTGAGATTGTTAGTCCCATGAAATATCAAAGAACATAAGTCAGAAACAAAGGTTTAAGCAAACTTTATAGTCTACCCCTTGTAGTCGAGACTTAAATATTCACGAAAACGAGTTTACTCTCCGAAGAACTCGAATCCAATAAAGAACTTAGTGTAATCTTTTATTACAACTATCAAAACTTCTATTTACAAATTGATAGAGTCAGAGTATGTTCTACCTTGCAAACGTATTGCAATTGAGACATAACATTTACAACTTAGAGAAGAGAGAAAGAAGAAGACAGAATAGATTGTTGGGGTGATAAAAACTACCATTCCTCAAAGCAAGATTTTTCGTATACACGATCCTCTTCTAGGAACCAGGAAGTTCACACAATAACTTTTAGAACGCTTGCTGCCATTTCTTTTCTGACTCGTACGAACTCTTGGACTCTAATGGCAGCCGTTGTTGTATCCTCACTTTTGTCTCTCAATTTCGAAGTAAGTTCTTAAAGTAGACACGAAAAGAGTATTTATAGAGTAAGGAGAAAACCCTAACTATAATCATAGTCGTACAATATTTATAAAAAGATAGGAATCAATTAAATTCAAATATCACAAAATTTGGATCTTAATATTGACTCAATCTTTCCATAACCGTTCAAATCCCGTAAAGAGCAGAGATATGTGCCAACCGCTTTGTCTATCCATATGCACGAAGTAACACAGTTGTAGCTGCTTCGATGGACATATACCAGCAGCACTGCGACTCATACGTGCATATGCACAACCATGCACCTGTGCATGCGCACAACAAATGTGCACAATCACCATGTAGCGATGCTGATGTGCTAAATGTAAAGTGTGTTATCAAAGCACCCTTGAGCCCGAGTCCGACCAATTTGCTAAGCCCTTTTGAGGCTTAGCTCCTAAGAAATTTTCTCAAGAGAGTGACGAAAAGAATAAATGCTTTCTTGAGGAGTTTAAACTTAATCATACTAGAAAAAAAATCCTACATGGCACCCACCACTTGGGCCACCACCCTATGTGCATCTCTCAACAGCATGCTTGGTATTGTATTGAGATACTCACTTAGAGTGTTTTCCAATGTGAGACTATCTTTCTAGCTCTTAAGGAGAAAGACCTCCATGAGTATAAGGAAAAGGTTCCAACAATTCATTTGTTGACTACCAAAGTCCAGAAAGACACGAGCAAGATACTGTTGGCCCAATGATTGTATCATATTTTTGAAATAGTTAATCTGTTATGTTTAGCATTTTATTATCACTAATCTTCATACTATCACTATAGTATTTCTACTTATACTTATACCTTTGGTGATATGTGCTTATTATTTTACATATTAGTGATATAAGTTTTTATTATATATATCTTAAATTTAATTGAGTTACCAAATCAAAACTATGTTTTGATTATGGTTATTTAATTAAGTTTAACATTATGATCTCACTAATATTTATGCTATCACTATAGCTTAATACTTAAACTTAGCATTATCCTATTGTGCTTTATCTTATCATATTTACTACATGTATACTGCTTTGTTCGTCTAACATGTACATACAGAAAAGCAATAAGCAAGATCAATATGGACATATGCAATGAAGAAATCATGGTGGACCAAAGACGACGGATCCTACAAGATTTTTTTGAACCATCCGACGACATCTCCGGAGCCACGCACTTGGGGGTTCCGCTGCCTAGTCAGTGGATGGGGGTCGAAGGGGCAGCTCCACTCGTCTGGGGTTCGGGGCGAAGCCCCCGAAAGGTATTCAGTTTTCCCAAACTGGATATCTTTGGACAGCTGACGTCAAGGAAGAAGCCAACATCCATCAAGAAAAAAAGTCATGCTGCCATCATCATTTCAAGACTCTGAAGAAGCCTGCACCTGCTATAGTATATCTGGAGTCTATAATGAGTCTTAGGAATAATTGTAAACACAAGAAATGGATGGCAAAATCGAAAGTTATGGTAGAAATTAGCACAAGATCATTTTCAGATGAAAATCGGCATACTGACGGTATACCGGTCTATACCGACGATATACCAATTTTTGTTCACAGAAAGTTTTTGTCTACAATATCGGCATACCGACGGAATATCGATCTATACCGACGGTATACCGATTCAGTAACGTTGAAAATCCAACGGTCGCATTTCGAACATTTAATGATCCCAACGGCTATATTTCTAGCCGTTGCAATTCCAGACCGGTATTTCGACGGTATACCGGTTCGTACCGACGGTATACCGATCGCTGATTGAAAAGTTACCTTTGAGCTCTTTTCAATGCTTTGGTTATAAATAGCCTTGAACCCCTTCATTTAAGGTTGATGCTTTGAGCCTAAAAATTTCTAAACCACCAAAGCCTATCCACAAATAACTCTACAAAGCTTTCATTTGTCATCCACAAATTGTGTTAGAGTTATTGAGTTGAAAAGTAAGATCTTTATCTTGTTGTATATGGAGATCAAAAACCTATTGTGAAAGGTTAAAATTGGAGAGTCTTCGGATCCAAACTCTCGGTTGAAGTTGGAGAGTCTTCGGATCCAAACTCTCGGTTGAAGTTGGAGATTCTTCGTATCCAAACCCTCGGTTGAAGTCGGAGAGGCATTCGGACTAAAGCTCTCGTGTAAGAAGTTGGCGAGTTTTTCGGATCCAAACTCGTGTTGAAGTTGACGACTTCTTCAGATCCAAACTCATGTGTAACTATTTACTCAAATAGTGGATTAAAGCTGGAGAGAGTTTTGGGACTGGAGTGCCCCTTGGGAGGATACCAGGATACATCGGATGTCAGTATTGTTTTACTTCTTCTCTTACACTTATATTTTTAAATTGCCCATTAGCTTGTGTTAAGTGCTTGATTAGTTAGCTTGACCCTATTCACCCCCCCCTAGGTTTACTACAGATACTACTACGCAAGAGCCAAGCACAAATCAACAAACATATATGTGATGGCTTTAGCCACCTTGACAAATCATAATTTTTTATGTGATAACAAGATGGAATACATTATGTATCAGCTCCTTTGCCCTAAGAACCATTCTCTGAATTATAACTTGATAAGAAAAAGATAGATTATAGTTAAATCTTAATAACCTAACCCCTAACTAGAGCTTTACCTAGGAAGCATTTGTGGACCAAACCGACATCGATAACAATCTTCCTGATTAATTTAACGGCACTCCGAAAAGCACGCTCCTCCATTCTTGAATATCAAAATCATACGATCGAGTATGTACTACTCATAGAATTTGGTGGATCCTATTGGAACTTCTCAGGAGGAATGCACGAATTTATCCCCTTAACCCCCTTGTAGATTATAGTCGTGAAACCTTCTACGAACAAGGAAGCTCCTTGGTTCACCGTACAATAAATCTCCCACTTGGAGGTGGAGAAGAAGATGAGAGGAGAATAACATGGGGATCAAGTTATCTGGAGGTAAAAAGGAATATTCTAGAGATTAGCTCTCTATATGAGATGTAAATTCCTTGTCAGACCGTCAACGGAGCAAATTGATCCCGTGCTTATCAGACTTCACTACAATATTTTTTTAGAAATATTATTTGTAACAGAATTTATGTTGTATTTATATATTGTGTTCTTGTAAGTCAAATAGTTTTATAGTAAAGTTTTGGTTAAAAAATAATGGACTTCTCATAGAAATTGATCGATCCTCTTTGGATCTCCTTAGGAGCAACGCATGAAGCAATCCCTTTTAGGGGTGAGCAGCGGTTCGGTTCGGTTCAAATTGAACCGAATATATGAAAACCGAAATAACCGTAAACCATATTTCTCAAAACTGAAAACCGAACCACTTTTTAAAAAATCGAATTCGGTTCGATTTTCGATCGGTTCGGTTTTATGGGCCAATGTGCCGGGCCTTCAAATCTTTAGCAAATGAGCCTATTTAAATAACAAATTTTTTAAAAAAAATGGTATTGTTGTATTTATGAATTATTACATTACATAGAGTGAAAAATATTAGTATATATAGTTTAGGGTAGAGAGAGAGAGAGAGAGAGAGAGTGCTCAAAAAAGCATCGACAAAGAATATAAGAAGAGAGTGCGCTCACTTAGGATTAGAAAAAAACATTAATCTATATATAGGATAAGCAATCCCTAATTTAGGTTTTAAGAAACCCTAAATTATAGGATCAAGAACCGAAAACCGAAAATCCCTAATCTATATATAGGATCAAGAACCGAAAACCGAACCGTTATTTCGAACTTTCAAATTTTCAAACCGAAAACCGAACTGATAACCGAAAAACCGAACCGTTTGTCATATTTCGGTTTGATTTTCAACCGTTATATGCTCACCCCTAGTCCCCTTAGCCTCCTAGTTAAATAGGATAAGCAATCCCTAATTTAGGTTTTAAGAAACCCTAAATTAGTAAACCATTCCAAGCCATTGAAATCACACAAGGAGCAGTCCAAAACTAACCCAAATACTCTCCTAAAGTTGATTTCTTCCCAGACTACATCCGGACCGAAATGCCTTGGAAATTTTGACCCACCATGCACGGTGAAAGACCCAGAGTTCTGTCGGAATTTCGGTTGACCATATCATAATTCTCACAAAATTCCAGTCACTGGCTTGGCCAATTTAACCACCCTCCACCCACCCACCCCTATGGATCTTTGTCGATCGATCCACCACTTCGTAAGTTGGAATAGCCAACAACTATGTTGTCGTCTTTATATATCCTTTCTAGTTGAGTCGGTGTAGATCAAAGCCGCATTACACGGGAGCCTTCTGGATAATAAGTCATGACTTTACATCCTCGGTGACCACAAGAGCCATTCGAGTTTGGTATGACCGTTAATTTCTTGTTCAAGAGTATTGCAGAAGAAAGAGCCATTGTAGTGATTTGCCAAACATTTTCTACGCAGTGGTGATCAAGAAAGAGAGTGGACTAATCAAGTCGGATAGAGCAGCACATGCAACTAGAGCTGGAGCAGTGTGTAATTAAGCCTCTCATAGGAGGTTGGAATACCAATCATAATATCTTCACTTTTTGGGATCGAAGATGCCATCATGCCAACAAAAACGGACACAAGCTAGGGAATTAGAAATTAAATTATGTCAACCATCAGACTCCAGACCTAGTCCCATTTTCCTTTCATCATCAATATAGAAAATGTACAATTGGAATAATATTATAAGACTACATGTCTCTCGGCTAGCTAGATATTTTTAGATCCACTAAGAAATAAGTACTTTCGAGACTGGTCAATATCAAAAGAAAACAAATAAACAATAAAATACTTGATTAGGATACTCGCTCTCTTTCTGGTTCTCTAGAGGAGGACCCAGGGCGTGACATCTATCATGAGGATCGTGGCTCACGTCCCTAAACGAAATTGGACTTTTGGATCTGACTTTTAGATAATATTGGAATTGTTAATTTGAATCCAAACCAAGCAAGGAAAAGATTACTAGGAGGGCAAGAACCTTCACAAAGGTTATAAATATATCCAAGTTACATATTGGATATAATTCGATGTGTGTGATATATATATATTTTTTTTTTGTGATATATTATATATATTAATATATAATATATATATATATATATAATATATAGAGAGAGAGAGAGAGAGAGAGAATAATACTATTTTATATGATTTTTCGGGTTCTCGGTATCTTTCTTATAGATTTTGACGTGTCGCGTCGCAATTCCAAAATACATAAAATTTGTCTAGCTAATACAATCTTAGTAGATTTTTCAGGTTCTCGGTATCTTTCTTATAGATTTTATTTGACTATCTTTTATTTTTTGGTTATTAATTAGATCATATTTGTTTATTTATTTTTGTTCTCTTTTCAGTTAATGTTGTTAAAATATCTGCCAATAAGATTTTAATTTTCATGTTTAATGGGATACACTTTAAGGGCAAAAAGAAATGAATACAGTAGCTGCTAAAGGTTCAGGTCAAAAGAAACAACAATATAAAACTAAGGGTTGTTCTTTTATAAGATATGACACATAAGGAAGAAATGTACAAAGTACCATGCATGGCGTAAAAAGAAAAGTACATTTCTAAATTTTAACTGTTCTGAGGTTAATCTAGTTTTAGTACCTAAAAAAAAAACTCATGGTAGTTAGATTCTGTTGGAACTACCCACATTAATGTTCTAGGCAAGGTTGTCTAAGTTACCGAAAGTCAATTGATGGTGAAAGATACATCTATGTGGGTGACGGCAATTCGGTAGAAGTGAAAGCAATAGGACATTTTAGGTTATTTTTAGGAACCGATTATTATTTGGATTTGATAGACACTTTTATTGTACCGTCTTTTAGACGAAATTCAATTTCAGTTTCCTTAATGGACAAATCTGGTTATCATTGTTCATTTAAAAATAATCAGTTTAGTCTATCTTTAAATCCAAATATTATTGGTAACGATTCCTTTAAGATTTATGATAACCTATATTCACTTGAAACTATTGTATCTTAATACAATAAAACCTTGCAAGTGGAGTCATGTGGTACTAAACGCAAAATTAACAATAAATGTTTTTAGCCTCATTATGACATAAGTGATTAGGCCACATCTCTATAAATAGAGTTGAACAACTTGTGTCTGATGAGATTTGGATTTTATTGACTTTATAGACTTTAATGTCTACATTAATGTGTAAAGAAAATAGACCAAAGTTCAATTGTAAGCACTACTTTATTGGCTATGCTGACAAATCAAGGGGTTAATAATTATACGATCCCACACAAATGAAAATTTTGAGATGAGAAGTGTAATAGTTTTTGAGGATGTTGAGTTTAGGGGAAAAAAAAGTCAGGATCATTGTCGTTGAGAAGAATCAATTATGATTACTACTATCACTTTTGACGATGTGCATGATTCAATACCTGTCATGATCAAGAAGTGAATACGGAGCCTCAATAAGACAATATCGAATTACCTCTATAAGTCGTTATTGAGATACCTTAACAACGACAATGTAGCGACACCTCATTCAAGATAAGGTAATTATTCCTAAGGAACAAACTCAACAACCTCAAGAACCGGTAATATTAAGATGGTCCACCGGAGAAAGGAGAAATATAATTTCGGATAATATTGTCATATTTCTCTAGTAACGTGAGTAAGACTGTGGATACTGGAAGATGATCTAATTAACTTCTGTCAGGCCATAGAAAGTTTCAGTTCTCAAAGTGGATTGATACAATAAATAAAGAGTATAAGTTCATGCAAGATAATAAAGTTTAAGAACTTGTCCCATTACCAAAAGGTATGAAATCCATTGGTTGCAAATGGACATTTAGAACCAAGAAGGATTCGAAGGGTCATGTGGAGAGATATAAAGTATGTCTTGTAACTAGTGACTTTACTCAAAATTTTGGGATTGATTTTAAAGAGTTTTTTCTCTTCCGTATCTTTGAAAAACTCCTTTAAAAAAATCATAGCACATGTTGCACATTTTGATCTTGAGTTACATCAAATGGATGTCAAAACGGCATTTCTCAATGGTAACATTGACGAAACTATTTATATGGTACAACCAGAAAATTTTGTGTCAAAAGATCCAAATAATATGGTTTGCAAATTGACAAAATCTATTTATGAACTCAAGCAAGCTTCTCGTCAAAGGTACTTCAAGTGATTATCTCGTTTGGTTTTGAGATGAACACTGTTGAAGATTGTGTGTATCACAAGTTCAGTGGGAGTAGGAATAATTTTCTGGTTTTGTATATTGATTAAAGTATTTAATGCAAACCAGGTGACACCTCTCGTTAAAGGAGATAAATTCGGTCTCAAACAAGTTCCCTAAGGTTAGCCTTAAAATTAAGAAAATACAATATATTTTTTTCTTCATGATCAGTTGTAGGAAGTCTAATGTATGCTCAAGTATGTACGCGTCAGGATATTGCGTACATATTAGGATGTTAGGCAGATATTTAAGCAAATATGGATGGATCATTGGATAGCAGTCAAACTACTTAAGTAATTAATATAGAACAAGAAATTATATGCTCTTTGTAGGAGATCGGATAATTCTGGAGATCATAAGGTATTCTGACTCTGATTTTGTTGGATGCCAACACAGCAGAAGATCCACATCAGGTTATGCTGACTAATGGAGGTATATTTTGGATGAGTGTCAAACATGCACTCATAATTTATTCCACCATGAAAGCAAGGTTTATAAACATGTTGTGGGGTATCTATTCAGGGAATATGGTTGCGAAATTGTCACAAGGCTGCTCCTACAGTACGGTGTTGAAAGACCACATGAAATTATGGTGTGACAATAAATCATCAGTACCAATAACAACAGAAACTTATATAAGTCAAAGGATATTGACATAAAGTTTCTAGTTGTGAAGGAAAGAATTCAGAATGGTTATAGTGTCCATATAACACATTAGGACAAACTCCATGTTAGCGGATCCGTTCACAAAAGCATTATCACCCAGGGTCTTTCATGAGTATACTGCTCATATGGGTGTTAATTAAGAATATGACAATATAGTGAGAGTTTGTATTTTATGAATTTAGGTGCTATTTGGTTTTGGACACATTTATGTATTAAAGTATTTTGGATATTTATCTGATCAGATATATGGAATTCAGTTCATTCTGTTTTTATTATGTTAAAGTATTGATCTCATTAAAGTTAAGGAGGACCAGTTGAAAATAGACATGTATTGATCACATTGCGTGTAATTTCCATGCTACGCATCCATGATTGATCTATGTCGTTTAGCTATATTGGTATATATGACCATTGATGGTTTAGTTACGCTATATGTGACGAATGCCGCTTTGATCCTATGTTGATATGGTTAATGGACGAGATTGTCCGGATATACCCTAAGGATTAAGATAGCAATTTATGAGTTCACTAAGGTTAACACAATTATAAGGTTACATATGTGGTCCAGTGGAAGATTGTTGAAATTATTCAATAATTAAGGGGCCACACATGTAAAATTAATTGTGTTTGGGCTATCTAAATAATTAAGCCAAATTAAAGTGGCCTATTTGGAAATTGGCTTAAGGGTATAATTGTCATGGAATTAATGTGTAGATACCGGAGATAATTCTAATTTGATGATGGGCCAAATTAGAAATATCAACACATATATAAATATGTGTATTTATTAGGGTTATGACCCCCAACTTATACGGCCACCAAAGAGAAGTATTCTCTTTTTCTCTTCTGCATCCCCATCAACAGAAAGAGAGGGACAAAGGATTCGGATTCACCTTTGTCATTAAGGGTCGTAGCAAGTTGGAAGGTCGAACCCCACAAAAGGACAATCGTTTCAAAATCCATCAAGCCTAGCAATGAATTCAGGTACGCTTCCGTATTTAGTTTTGTTCTTCATCTCTGAATCAACAGGGTACAATAAATTCTAACATTATTAAGATATACTTATAGTAATTAATTAGTAATTATTATCTTGTAATTATAAAGAATTTAATTAAAATGTACTTGTCACTTTCCTCCACTTTCCACCATTATAAGATTCTACTGTATGGTGTGGCTTGAAAATGGCTAAGAAATGAGCCGTCCAAGTCGTATGTATATCACCAACCATTTAAATATATTAAAAAAATTAATAAAAAGATAAGTAAATAACTAAATAAATATTCCACTAATTATTAAAAAATTAACTAAGTATTTAACTATCTAATATGATTTATTTATAATTAAATAGTACTAACTCTACTAGTCATTTTTTATATTAATTTTTTTTTAAAAAATTTGTTTTGCACTTGCCATGCAGGTGTACATTACTTAGTTGGTAATTAAGACTACTAGTCATGATTTGGGTGCGGACTCTACTGGTGATTTGGGTTAATTATAAGTAGTAGTAGTGAGGCTATTGTCCGAGCTCTCTAGCCTAGTGGTATTAGAGTGGACATCCAGAGGGGCCGGCAAGGTTCGAGCCCCCCAATTGTGTGTATGCGTGTGATTTAAAAAAAAAAAAAAAAAAAGAGTAGTGAGGCTATCTACTCTACTGGTGATTTAGTTTATAACTAATAGAAATAAATACACCAACAACTGCCCTAATAGAAATATACATACATATATCATCATCCCCTCAATCAATCCATGGCGATCGAGATCACCAACAACTGCATCCTGAGGCCGGCCTTGGGCCAACTCCGGCAGGACGCCGTCGCCTCCATGCCCCTGAACTTGTTCGACAAGGCCGCCGGCAACCTCCACTTCCCCACCCTCCTCGCCTTCCGCAGCATGCCCCCCAACAAGGACGTGGTGGCCGGCCTCTCCATGGCCCTCGAGACCTACCCGCACGTAGCAGGCAGAATCTCCAGGGACCCGCAGCACCACCGCCTCTCCTTCGTGCTCAACAACGCCGGCATCCGCCTCATCGAGGCCGAGATCCCCTCGCGCATGAACGACGACACCCTGTTCGAGGACACAGCCTTCCACAAGAACCTCTACCCTCCCGTCACCCCGGACACCCAGGAGCTGCTCCAGGTCCAGCTCAGCCGCTACGCCTGCGGCGGCCTCGTCATCGGCATCGCCTTCTGCCACCCCGTGGCCGACGGCCAGTCCATGGGCCAGTTCCTCCAGGCCTGCGCCAGCGCCACGCGCGGCGCGGGCACCGGCCCCGCGCCGTTCCTCGACCGCAACTCCCTCTTCGTCCCCAACGACCCCCCGCAGGTCAAGTTCGAACACCTGGAGGTGCACTCCAACGGCCGCTCCTCGCTGCCGATATCCTCCTCCGGAGTAGAGAACCTGGTCGTCCAGTTCCCCGGAGAGTTCATCGCGCAGCTCAAGAAGCGGGTCAACTTCCGCACCACCACGTTCGAGGTCCTCCTCGCCCACCTCTGGCGCAGGGCCATACAAGTACGGGGCCTCCCCGACGACGAGATAACCCGGGTGCGAGTGGCGGTCAACGGGAGGACGAGGATGAGGCCGGTGGTGCCTCCCGAGTACTTCGGCAACGTGGTCCTCTGGGCCCTCCCGAAGGCCAGCGCCGGCGAGCTGGCACGCGAGGGGCTCTCGGGCGCGGTCGGCCACATACGCAAAGCAGTGAAGCGCATGGACGACGAGTACTATCGTTCCGCAATCGACTTCGGAGTGGTGCTGGAGGAGGAAGGGAGGGAGGAGGAGACCCTGTTGGGGGACGAGGAGGACTGGGGGCACAACCTGTATCCTGACCTCGAAGTCGACAGCTGGCTCGGGTTCAGGTTCAACGAGGCGGACTTCGGACGGGGTCCTCCGTGCGCGGTCGTGCCGCCCAATCTCCCCATCGAGGGGGTCATGGCCTTCATTTCCTCGGCCAAGGGGAAAGGAGGGGTCGACGCGTTCCTCACTGTCAGGAAGGAGCACGTTGATGATTTCAAGAGGATATGCAAAACCCTCGACTGAGCTACGCACAGAGATGCATGAGATGCATGCATGTAGTAGTATTGTTAATGTTTCCCCATTGTCTGCCATTTAATTTTTCCAAACTTGTAGCTTAATTAATTGAGTAATGCTATTTGTACCTCCAAATCGTCCCTCCAATACATTCCTGCTTATGTTGGCAGCTGACGTGGTATGTTAAATAATATTATGTGTCATCTAACATGACCAATGACATGACAAATTTTAACCCAAAAAGTTAATTACCCAATTTTGTCCATATTAATTTAATATTAATATTAATTGCTATTAATATTAATGTTAATTAATGTTAATATTAATGTTAATATTAATATTAATATTAATTAATGTTAATGTTGATATAAATATTATTGTTAATGTTCACGATAATATTAATTTTAATGTTAATGTTAATGTTAACATTAATTTTAATGTTAATTTAAATTTAAAATTTAAAATTTGCCACATCATCTGCCACATCAACATATCACGTCAACTGTCATGTAAGGAGGGACGGTTTGGAGGTAGAATTTGGAGGTACAAATAGCATTATTCTAATTAATTATAAGCCAGACCAAGAATAAGTATTAATGTTCCCATTTCACTCAAGAAAATCTTATGACATTAACATGTCAATTAGATGTTCAGTTATTATAGACTAAATATCTCTCGTTTAGCTTAGCTAGCTAGCACATTTTAGGTGTCGAACCCAAGTGACCCTTGTGGTTAGCAAGGAGAGCCACAAAAATTCTGACTGTGTGGCGGAAGATCAGTGAATCGAGTCACGAGGGCGCATTATTCCTTCCATTTATGGTAGGAGTTGGAGATGGAGTGGACCCAAAAAGCATAAAATACAGTATGCAGGGGCGGAGGGACTCTTTGTGTGCACTGGGCTGTAGTGCAAAAAAAAATGGTAATTTTTTTCTACTTATATGTGGATGTCAACTGACTTGCCCAGTGGCTAGTGAGGGTTGGGCTGGAGCCTGGATGGCACTTTGCTTTCAAGGCCAATGCTAATATTTCAAGTTAGCAAGTTACCAAAACAAAATGGTGCCAGCAGGCTAGCAGCTTGATCCCCCCTTCTCCCGAGTCCCAACCTAACTTTTCATTTTTTTTGTCCAAATTTTGTTTTTCAAGACCGAGCGGAGTAGCTCCTCCATTCCCTCGACTGCCCGACCAGCGGTGGATGCTCCCCCCGTCCCCCGACAGCCGACCCTCTGGTAAAACTCTAACCCTATTTTTTTTTTAAACCCTAATCCCCAAATTTTTTGTGTTTGATTTTACGAGTCTTTGATCTTAATTTTTTGTGTTTGATTTTCTAGTGGCTGGTCCCCCGTCCCCCGACGGCCGACCCTCTCCAACCCGACCGACACCGGCACTCCGACCCTCTCCAGCCCCGACCAACACCGACACCTTCTCTGGTAAAACCCTATTCCCCTAATTTTTATAAAATCATAACCCTAAATTTTAGTGTTTGATTCGATCTTAATTACTTCACTATTTATTCACTATTTATTAGGACTTTGAAGTATATAACAGAAAATCAAGGAAACGAGAGAAAGAAAACCTTATTTTCATTCTTTAAACCAACGGGTGAAACCTCCCTGAAGCTTTGTTGTAGTACTTGTAGTTCCTTTTGGTCTTGAACTGTGTTTCTTTTGTGAACCCAATATGTATGGACACCTGATATATGCATCCAACTTTGTTTGTGAGAATTTATAAGTGAGATATGCATGGTTGTTGGCTACCTTACTACCTTACTATTTTCAATTATGCAATGTAAACTGATATTGACATGAAAATGTTAATACATCAATGTTGAATTGAGTATTTGTTATCTATATTTATGAT